>MU150358.1:23286-50312 GCA_015584075.1 Collybia nuda | reverse complement strand
TCAAATTTCCATCACTATCCACTGCATGTCCCTCTAATAACGTAGCTTGTTGTGGATGTTGAGTATTGATGCGAAAATCTAGGTCATTTGCACTGTGACATCAATAATCTATTTACAACAAATCTGACTTGAACTGACCAATTTGGTGCCTTTCAGCTGTCTCTTTTCTTGATATGAGTTTAGCGTTATCTAGTTCGTATTTTTATCAAAAAATTTTCGCCATCTGTGTGTAGTTTGGGGGACATACCATTTTCACCCATTCCTCTCATCTGTTGACGCTCGGTGATTGTTTCGGGGTAATCACCGGCTCCTGCTCGTTTGGCTTGCTTCTTCTGCCGGCTGCCCTCTATGATCAACCGAAGGTCAGGCTTGTCGTGTTCACGTCGAGGAGGCATTTTTTAATAAGAGTATCCCAGCGGTGTAAATAGACGATGCCGCCTGCAAAGCCAGATTTTGCAGTACGACGAAAAAAAAAGTTCCCACCAATCTATTACCTAATATTAAGCCATATTAATTGTTATTTCTAAACATCAATTATTTCTTATTACCGAACTCCAGTACTTTTGACGAAAATCTTCCTGACTGGTTGCGCCTCCTCCTTGCGATAAAAGTTCGGGGCCGGACCTGTCTGACCCAGGTCCGACCCGAGGGCCAGGGCCATCTTGGTACTGGCCCTGACCCTCATTTACGGGGCCGGTCCAACCACATACTGGCCCTGACCCCTGGCCCCAAGGGCCGGCCCAGGTTTGGCCCGGGTTCGCGAGGTCCTGGCCCGGACCGTGGACAGTCTAAAAAGTATAAAGTCTACGCTGCAATGAACATTTGCAGGATTCACATGGAGTAAGTCTTATCATCATCTTATTCCTTTAAGCTTAAGCATTCCATATTTTCAGAAATATATTGCCTGAGCATGCCGAAGCTATAATGGCATATGCTGTGGAAAACGAATACCCTGAAATCATGGGCCGTGCAGCTCCTTTGCTTCTCAATAAGTCCCTCGAGGAAATCGTCGTAAAAATGCCAGAGAAACTTATTGTTCCTTGGGTAAGTATTATCATACCCATTTATGGACAAGAAAATTAATCACACGCATGTAAAGGTACGCTACAATGGAAAATGGCTTGAATGTACACAAACTGCTTTCGTGAGACGCACAGAAGTCTTTGAACATGGGTTGACTGTGTATCAATGCAATTATAACGCGAGCTCTAATTATTGCGGTTCCTGCTCAAGGTCGCCAGAAATCTTCATCTCTCAGATTTTGGGGGAACTTTTGAAAGGGGCGGCATCACTTAAAAGCTTGGATACTACTTTTGATCCCAGCTTTTCATGCTGTGATCATACGAAGCCCGCGTTAATGGCGTGGCGCTCAGCAGTAGAGGCCGATATTAAAAATATCCCAAATTTCACAACCCTACTTTGAGGAGTATGCGTAGTACGTACTGCGTCATCTCACTAGTTTTGAGTTAAAAATAATTTCATTTGATTGATCTATTTTGATCAACTTTGACCGTGCATATATTATTAGGGTTTGTGTATACTTGGGAGAGGCAGAAATATGAGGAGAGACAAAGAAGACATCACATACACAGCAATGTGCCAAGCTTTTATATTTCCCATAGTCAGAAAGAATCATTGATTAGATATACCACATTAACAGCGCTAGTAATAGACTGTTTTCGATACAGCACTATGAGTCAGTAATAAATCCCAGAATGCTATACCATACCACAGTGACGATTGGTCTGTAGGAGTAGTAAAATGGGGTTGATTGACCTCTTCCTTCTTTATTCAAATATTTTGGATCTAAGATAGACGCATGATGTTTGGCGCCCGAGGATCAATTGTGACCTCCTTGGGAACTGCGGTCTGTATAAACCAAGCATCATGAAAAAGCCGCGGTGGGGCTTTGATGGAAGGTGCAAGGGCGTCACCAATGGTCCCCGATTTAAACAATAGAAGCAAATGGAAAAGAGAGTTGGATAATGTTATACTCGTAACTCAGATCACCCGATCACCATGCTCACAGCCTCCACCAGTTGATGGCTTCAAAAAATATTTGCCATAAAATCCTGGGCATCGAATCTAGAGGTATGACTCAACTCACTCAAAAGGGGTCTGAGCGCCCGTGGCATCGAGGCGATGACTAGGGAGCACATCTGTCACACAGGTTCAATATGACAACATAGCATAAAGAACATTCAATCACTCATGTTCCACAATGAGTGATAATGACTTTCGTTTCTCAAGCGTCTGCATAAGTGGACAATGCAGGTGGAGAAGGGAAAAAAACTACCGATCTATGGGACCATACAGCCATATTCTGTGATTGAAATGGTACCCCATGTAGAAACCTTAAGTCCGGAAGAATGGAGACCTAAGACCATCGTGTCCAGCCTCCAGATCAAAAATGATCCGTTACTGCGGCTGAGCGGTCCGTTATCACATCGCCTACGTTCAACATCCAGCTACTTTCAATAGTTATATTTTTCCATAGAGACGAAGATTAGATTGGCCAGGTACCTGTAGTAATGGTCCACCAGGTAACAGCGACGAATTCCCAGAGACGTGATGACTGCATGAGGTATATATGATCGGAACCATAACGGAATGGTGTTCTTGGAAAGAAGGGTAGTAGTAGCTTGTGTGTGTATGAAAAACAGGATATACATTCTCAGGGGGACTGCCTATTAGTAAATGAGCCACCACAATCGAAAAACGTCAACTTTTGGAGCTAGTGGTGCTCATTTGTGTTTATGGATACAGAATTAACGGGGCCGACATGTTTCAGTGGACATATTAAGGTGGCAGTGGTACAATAAGCCGTATTTAGGAAAACCGCAGTATAACATGTTGGATGGGCCCAAACTGGGCCATCCACGTGCATATGAATATAAGAGTCAAACATGGGTTATCTCGCCCGAATCCTTGGAGCCTTACTCCTACAGCTAAACACCCACGCATAAAAACCACTAACAATGTGCAGATCCAGAAGGGCGTTCGACGAACGTGCTGTCGAGCTATTGCGTGCCCAGACTCTGCCCAGCATTTGCCCCCAATGCAGTTTCGTCTTCCACTACCCGGAAAATGCATCCTGGGGTGAAGGATTCTGCGTTATCTATAAGCACTCAAAAGTTTGCCTCGCTGATAAAAGGCAAGATTATCTAGAATATATATCTGAGGTACTGCTGATGTGCTTAACGTATTGTAGAGGTGATACAAACCCTCCTAGTAAAGGGAGAGCCAGAACACATAAATGCAATATCCATTCGCTCCTCGATCACGAAGCTCTGTTGCCACCAATACAGAGGAAGAGAGAACAGGTTCAGCCAGCTAAAAGGCCATCTCGGAGATATAAAAAGAATGTAATGGATAAATGGGCACGGAAACGGCTTATTGAAGAGGACACATGGGCCACGAATGCAACGCCAAAAAGCGTCGATTGCAAGGGGTGTGGGAAGACGATTAAATTGGACAAACGATCCGACTATTATCCTGGGCTTTGGATAAAGCACCGCAGTAAATGCGCTGTAATACGGAATGTGGATTGTGTGAGAAACGAGAATATGGTATAGGTCACCATCTCTGGCCCTAGGGAGGCTGGTACTGACGCCCCTAATCAGGGAGACGCCAAAGTGACGGGATTCCCACAAAGTTCCATCAGGACCGAATATATATCTCCGATCGAGGCCTCTCGCTCCATTTCGAACCGGACTGCCTGCTTAGGATCATGGAATCACACCATACATTCGTGTACTCCCGAGATCTTACCCGTGTCGCCTGGCTTCACCAATAGGAAGGATTCCAATGTACTCACTACGTGTGCGAGTGCCCTTCAGTGCATGGCAAACGCAAAAAACGAAAAAGATGTCCCACAAGAAGAGACAAATATTATAAACAGTGTTGATAGTTCTGACAATGAAGACTATTGGGGTGGCGCACCATTTAGTGCAGGTAAGGTCAAACAATCCAATCAAGAGACATGATGTAATTCTCTTCACAATATAGATAAAGGATCTATTGATTCATCTGGGGCAACATCAGAGAAGCAACTATATCGTTTCTCAACAAGGAGAGAGTTACTCACAGGATACAGGAGTGAAACGCCTCATGAGAGGAAAGTGGGCGATTCACGTTCCGAGGATGTTATGCAGGCAGCCTATTGTTTGGTTTCAATGAGATTTAGCACATGTACCGGTTCTGCAAGCTGATTTTCGTATTCCGTGCTGTTGATATTGCATCATTTGATATTGAACATTCTCTATCTACATAGTAATGGGGCCTTATAGGAATAGATTTTTAACGGGAATGAGTTTTGTTTCTTAAATTTTTCAACTTCCTGGCTGGAGGAGAAAGTTGGGGAGAATTCGCCCAAAAAGTATTCTAGTTTCGTAACAGGTAGTCGCACCACATGACTAAATGTTTCCTTCACCAGTTCCCTACCTCGTTGAGTTATAAAACTCCAATGCTACACTAGAGGGTACACAAAGACACAGAAGGCCGAAATTTGCATAAAGTGAGATCTATCCCCTAAAGCCCTGTGAGTCAGGGCGGTAGTATGGATCCCTCCGGAATTAGATGATTGATAGAAGTGGGGTTTACTTCTATACCATAGCGAGGTAATTGATGCGTGTGTGTATTTCGACTAAAATGTACATTAGGCCATATTCGCGGCGAACCACCATATGGCACCCTGCCGGAATAGGAAGGACAAGACATTCTTAACAAAGCCCAGGCTGTGTGAGTCCGCAGCATGATCCTGAAAGATCTTCGACGGCAAATTATTACCAGCCAAATTATAACCATGAATTACGTGGGTGTAAATCACACGTCATATTCAGGCAGTTCCTATTTCTCACTGGGTACGACGACGTAGGACGCTTTGTTAGATCCAAAGGCCCTGTCGGTAAGAATAGCGTTCGAGGTATGGAACCATTTTTGATGCTAGAAGTCATGCCATAAAGTACTGCGCATTGATCCCCGTCTACTAGTGACCCTAGACATCATTACTGGATGAGCTGGTGGACCTCCGGAGCCTGGAGGATATGCCTGCTATGTGGGCAGTTACAATTAGCCGCAAATAACTTAGCTACCCTTCCAGGGGATAGATTTGTTTCCTTTCACAACAATAGCATCACAATCCAAGAGCGCTAAGACTCCTCGCGAAAACAGGAATATATATTTTTTATTTGAGTGAACATAGAAATGTATGGCAAGGAACCTTGATAAACAGATTGCACAATACTACAAATACAATTTATTTTTGTGACCGCCAGATTCTAGGGAGGATCAAGAAGGGTAGGGATGTTTTCGAATTGTAATACAGGTCCCAACCAGTGTAGGATTGCGTGGAAGGAGAAGAAAAAGAGAAACGAACAAACATACATTTTTACGATCGGACATTGCTCACGAAACTCCCATCGTTGGCCTGTACGAGCCGGTATCAAGTTCAAGAAATAGAAGAACCGTAAAAAATGATAACGAACATACCTTGGCATGGGCAGGGGGAGGTGGCCCAGGTGGCTAAAAATGTTTCGAGATCGGTTGCATCCTCTTCTTTGTTAAGGTCAGGTCACATGAACTCACTGGTGCGTAGCCTCTTCCCTGATTCAAAACGGAAGGCGACCTATACCCTGTTGGATATGTTCTATATTGCGGCGATGGGGTGGAGCCACCTGTATACAACGGGTACTCATGGTAGTACGGCTGTGGCGCAGCGGGCGAATGTCCGTATGCATTATTACCAAATCCACCTCCAGTATTATAGTCATTATTCCAAGGACCAATATATGACTGGTGGTGTGGCGGTGGGGGTGAGGAGATATGATTATGATGTCCCCAGGGTCCGCCAAATGTGGGATTCGGAGGGCCTTCACCGACTCCAGTAATTCTAGATCTGTGCATCTGGCGCATCCGGCGTTTCCGTGCGACGACACAGAAAACAATGAATAGAATTAAGCATACGATACCTAGACCCGCGATGAAACCCAAGGAGCACCAGTAAAAGGATAGACATTAGAAAAATAATATGGTTCAAAGAATATATGGCAAACGGGGACTGTTAGCGCTAAAATCAATATATGTAGCGAAGTTTACCACATACCAACAACAATACCTGCGATAATCCTTGATGCCAGACTCCTCCTTCGTCTTACAATGAACTCCGCATCGACGGGCTGTAGAACTGAGAAGAGGAGGATTAAGAGAGGTAGCAGTAATCTGAGGGCTGTGGGCATCGTGGGCAGATGAGATTGTATCCTCGGCATTCCTTATATGAGCTCCTTAAGTACACGCCCCTTCTTCATTGACGTCACGCGCCTGGGACAGTTTTTTGAGCGGCGCTTGACTCGACTCAGCATGTTCGCAGCTTGGCGCGCCAGGACGATGGCTGTGTGTGACAGGAGGCGCCCATGGCTATGCTTGTGAGAAAACCCCCAAAATAAAACCTAATATCGTTTAGTTTACATTCTAGCTGTGATTTTTCGTGGTCCTGTGAGAACTTGAAACAGTATTAGCGCCTTCGTCAGGCCACTCCCTCCACCCAAATATTATCGAGATTGTCACTCACCCTCTCACCACCCTGTCCCCTGGTTCGGGGGTTCACTAATAAGATTAAGCAAAGGCTAACCAAAGCCCAAACATCCACATCCCCCCCCCCCGAAAAACGCGAGATATACGCATATCGTGTAATGCCAAGCGTCAAGTGTACGTCCAAAAATAAGTACGCGCATTATACACTGATAAGAAATATATCTCTCAGGACATACGAAGAAACGCCCCATGACAAGCGCATGTCGTCTCGTGTATTAATAGTCATCTTTTCCATACCATCATTCAATTAACGGTGTAGATCCTACGATGCCTTGAGTGAGATTGCTTCAAGGAGGGACGCGCGGAGGTGATGGGGAAGTGACACGTGATTATGATAGGTTGATTTTGCGCACGGGCCACACAGGCACGTGATCATTGTTGAAGTTGAAGTTGAATATTTTCATATTCTCTGCTACCTAAGTATATTCTCGTAACGCTCCTCTATCCTCTGGTGACTACTGCAGGTTGAAATCTCTATTGGAGTATCTTGGAACTCACCATAAACCACAAACTATATTCGGAGTTCGGAGCTAATGGGCCGCGTTGATTATCGATCGACGATGACACGAGGTGTTACATGAGGCCAAAGTTAGAATGGTTACAGCTTTGCATTAGCTCTACAACTTTATCTCTGTAAATTTCACCTGCTCGATGGATAAACAGGAACTAGGAGTGATCCTGGTATCAGACCAGATAGAACCAAATCTACGTACTTCTGAGCTGTGTAAGTCGTTCAATTAATGACAGATTAACCATACCTCACACGAGCCTAGTTTGCTCAACAGATGCCAACTTAATCTTCCAATCGAGCGACGGTGTTCTCTTTCATATCCACAACAAATACCTCGAGGCCAACACAGAAGGATTCCCTCCTGCTGGTTTTGATCCTCAGAACGATATCGTGGCCTTGTCTGAACATTCAACGACACTTGAGCTTCTCTTCCAATTTGTATATCCAGCGCGCCATCCTGACCTGGCTTCGGTTGAGTTTAAGACGCTTGCACCACTTGCAGAGGCCGCCGAGAAATATCAGGCCTTTTCCGCCATGGTTGTATGTAAAATTCGTATGATGTGAGTCATATTTTTCTCCTCTAGTTTCACCATCAGAGATCGGGGTCTTTAGGGGCACCCTTCCCAAGCATGCTGAGGAGATCATGGATTACGCGGTAAAGCATGACTACCCCGAAATTATGGGTGGCGCAGCTCCCCTAATTCTCAATAAATCCCTGGAAGAAATCCTGATGAAACTTCCTCGGAATCTTATTATTCCATGGGTGCGTTGTGTGGTTGATTCTAACTATATTCAAAACATGGTAATCGAATGTCGAGAAGGTAAATTATCATAGCAAATGGGCCAACCTCTTGAAATACGCAGCATCCTGTCACACAGTGATATACGACCTTGGGTTAACATGCACGACGATCAATCGGCATCATATCCGCCATACCAATAACCAAATCTGCCGTTCTTGCTCAATCACACAGGAAACTATGATTGTCCAGGTTTTTACGCAGCTCCTCCGAGGGACGGTATCTCTTAGCCAGTTGGATCTTACTTTCGATCAGAGTTTCGTGTGTTGCAACAAGATGAAACCTGGACTGGCAGCATGGAGATCCGCGGTGGAGTTGGAAATGTCTAAAATTCCCAACTTGATTACATTTCTCTAATAAACCACTTCAATAGACTACTTGCATGGTGGATTATTCCTTCCGATTTTATGGTTGATAGACCCTCTACAGATACCTTGAACATGCTGACCTAAAGGGATAAACATTGACTCCGGTTCTTTTAAAGGTACGGGTAATCATAGCACCGCCATTATCTGTAAGAATCTCTAATCCTTGAGGATACCTTTCTATATCATATATATCCTCTATCTATATCCTGCCAACTCTGGACTGCAATTTTCATCAGAATTTTCATCGCAGGTCATTTCTCTTTGGGGCACAGACTTCGTGGATAGTATTCAATTGGGAGATGTAGCTTCGTTTGATTGTTTATCACTCAAAACTGGAAAAAGAAACTCACGATTAGAAGCCTCAATTGATTATAGCTATTCGTGCCACAAACATCACGATAATGTTTCCTTTCACTTTTGAATAATTCTCGATAGACCTGTTGCCAACTGCTGTCCTTCTGGAGTGTTCCTCTGAGTTAGGCATCCGCAATCACAACATCCCCTTTATTTTTAGATGGATCAACTCCCCTATTTTGACATGTCAGTCGAGGGTCACCGAGATCATCGTGGATCCACTCAAGAGGGGAGCTTTTTCTGAAATTGTAAGTCTTCCCAAGATATAATGAGGGAACAAATGGAAGGCGTTGAAGATGGGAATTAGGATTTAGCGATCTTCCCCGGTATTTTGATCCGATTTTTTGCGCCAACGGTAACCAATTTTCACATATCATCCGTCATCTGACTTGGTAGTAATGGGCCTGGGACCTTGCCTCAACACGTTCGTCTAACTTTTGTGTTCCTCTTTGGCTGCTAACCCATATTTTATTCTATTGATGTCTTAATCGGATTTCACTTACTCCCCTGTTCAATTCCCTCTCACAATCCCAGAATTCCTCCTCGAGCTAAATTGAGCGTTTTTGGACTTGTTCATATTTTAACAGACAAACCCATATATTTTCATACAAATGTCATATGCCAAGCCCCACACAACAAATACCTCAGATTCAATGAAATAAACTGTACGCACTATATTTTCATCATCATCAAATACTCAAAAATCGACTATCATATTATTTTACAATGACACTTTATGTACACTTAACCACCCACACGTTCTGAAGACGACATAGTATCAATTAAGCCTGGCAGGGTTATTTTGTCACATTGTATTAGAAAAGCATTCAGCACGGAGGCGCTTTGCCTATCAATTCCATATCGATCTTCCCGTACTCACCTGATTGTTACTTTATTTATCATTTTCAGTGGAAGGGGCCCTCTGCACTCCACCTAGAAATCTGGAATTCTATCTATGCTTGAATACGAAACGTATAGATACTCCTCATCTCTGGTATTAGATACAGACTTGAATTACACGGGTGTACGTCTATTATTAAAAGCTTGAATATGGATGCTCATAAAGTTTCTCTCCCTACGTCTTTCTCTGGAATCAGTTAGACCTATTTCCTCGTATTTTCTACACATCCAGATATTTGAGAAAGCCAAGTTCAGACCCATCTTTTCCCTCCCACATCCCCATGCTGCAGCTTCGAGGCTGAGCCGAGCCGCCGCATCAAGCGGTATAATAATATCTATTATCCAAATTAAGTAAATTAAATTGAATGGTTGATCGTATCAGTCGCGAAGATAATATTATGGCTGTGGCCAGTAGTAAGTATATTCCCACACAATATATTTAATCCTTAAAGGGAAGCCTAACCACTTTATTTCACTTCAATTTCCTAATACCCCCCATTCCAGGAGCTATTATTTATATTCAGCAAAACGATCACATATTTCTACGTACTCGCAACTCAACCAGGACCATTAACCATCTCTGACTGAAGTGACCAAAAAATCAGTTTCTTTATAATCCTTAACGAAACATACCTTCGAGAACGGGTCCCACAATGCAACATGATGAAGTGGTCGATGGATGTGAAGTAAGGCCACACGTGATTGGTAAGCACACCACTGGTTAAAGCTGTGGAAGACACGTTGCACAGCAATACTTTACAGCAAAATAGACGCTCACTAATATATTTACTTGGTTAGGTCTTACATTCGCTCGCCTTCCCTTTCGAGTTCAGTGGATTACTCTACAATCTCTAATCCGTATTCTATACCCTTGGCATGGATTTCCTAGGAGCAACTTCGTTCGTCTTGCGCTGGTGAAGGCACTCCGTATATTTGGTAGGATAATTGAACCGGTATGCTCTACTCTCATCGAAGTTCTAATCCAGCACTAACAATGATCTGTTAATTTATTATTTCAGCTGTTACGATTACGGTGTTTGGTGCTTCATCCGTCTCGCCACGATGGTAGTAGTTTGGGCCAAACTAGCGTCTTTCGCGCACCAACCAGTTTACGAGATGCAGCAATATCAATACCACCTACTCACCAGCCATGGATACCCGCCTCTATCCAAGGGAGACTCGGGTTTGGACTGATCATATGGGTTAGGGCTGTAGCAAACTGTGTGCTGGCTGTTATTCGGCGGCGCCTGTGGCACTCCCACGCACAACACTCAGAGGTAGGCATCCACATCGCGCCAGGCTTAAGTTCTAACCTCCCTTCAGGTGCAAAGGTCAATAACAGCCTCCCCTACCCCTCCTCGAGATCTTACAAGTGAAATTGAGCGGGTGAATGGATCATATGGTGCAGGAGGGGGATTCGCAGTTGTGTACAACGCACTCTGGAGGCGCGATGGGCAGATAATTAAGGTATATCTCAACCTTAGATGACCCGAAGCGAGACCTCTTAGCTCAATCTTCTCATATCAATTCTCAAGGTTGGTGTCAAGGCTATCAGGATACCGAGGGAATGTGGTGGGCGTGGGCTTGAGATTGCCAAAAAGGTTCTAATTCTATACACTATATGCGAAAGCATGTTAATAATATCTGCAATTAGCGATCTCAAAGAGAAGTTTTGGTCTGGTCACACCTCCACCATCCCAATATCCTGCGACTCTTGGGAATTGCCCACGGATTTGGCGCCCAAGGCACTTACAGTATGGTGTGCCCTTGGATTGATAATGGGGATCTTTCACATTATCTCAAGTGCCACACAATGATAGGTCCGTCAGAGCGACTCAACATGGTACGTACCACCGGTATCAAGGTTCCGGGATGTTCGTAACAACCACCTTTAGCTGAGACAAATTGCCGATGCTCTATATTACTGTATGATCATACCTTTGAGACACTTTCCTATACTATTACTCACAAGATTGTACTCTAGTGCACTCTAACTCAGTGGTTCATGGTGACCTCACTGGGGTGATGTTGTATTGATCGTCTTGAAATCCCATACTAACCAACTTTGGAATTCTAGAATAATATCTTGGTTGCCAACGACGGTAGCATGCTTCTCTGCGATTTCGGTCTTTCCTCTATCAATGAAGATTATAGCGATGGCATATACGATACCTCATCAATGCCAAAGTATAACCTGCCTTGGACCGCTCCAGAGATCGTTCTTCCCGATTTTCCTCCGCGCCCAAGTCAAAATACGGACATATATTCATTCGGGAGTGTTACATATCAAGTACTCGAAAAATTTCGCTTCGGAGTTCATGTTTACTGACCTCCCTATACTCAGGTATTAACTGGAGTCCGACCTTACCATGGCATGGCCGAAGGCCCAATTTATTTATTGCTGAGAGACCGTGGATTCCCTCATTACCCTCAAGATGGTTCTATACCAAACCATCTCTGGCAATTTATGCTAAGATGTTGGGATTGGAACCCGGATGAAAGACTTAGGGTTGTTGATATACGTATCTTCCTTTCCTCGACCTTCATATGAACCCTAAGATTCGTGTCCCCACTTATAAATTGGTTCTATGTTTATGCCATTTCTCTCGTCATCGATATTGCCCCTCGTCCCATCAGTGTTGTTGTCGTGCTTGTTAATTATCTAGTATCGAGTGGTTATAGATTATACCTCACAACGAACTCATCCTGGTCATTCTAATGAGATCAGTAGTTGTAAATTGTTACCAGGCAAACTTCTAAATAAAGTGGTTTCGAATCGTGCTAAGAGCTCGTGATGTCGTATGTCATGTGTGAATGAGGAAGGAGGTAAATGAATGGATGTCGCGTGTACAGCGAAAAAAGATGAAGGTGAAGGTGAAAACGAAAATAAGATATCTTTCATGAAGTACCTACGATCGAGTAGAGAGTTGCGAAAACAGATGTAAAATTAAGAGTAAATATACGGCCATCCCAGGAAGTCATCAAGAGGAGTGACGGGTCATTTGGCGTGTGTGATTGGGACAGTTCCAGTGTTCCTTTGTTAAGGTAGATCTAAACCTCTTCAAGCTCAGGCTCCGAACGAACCGTGGTAGCGATGGTGGCTTGCAAGGCGTGACGGTCCCAGATCCCGGGGATGATGACACATGATTATACGTTGGGCGATTTAAGACCTCCGAAGGAGGGGCGGGGGTATCCCTGTGCCGGCTCTTCCGAAGGCGCTTACTGAGGCGATGTGGGTCTAGATCCGTAAATAAAAGTCGTGAATAGCTTGGGGTGTTGGGTGCCTCCAAATCCGACCACGATGAGGATCCCTCGTCGTCAAGTTCGGCCATATCAACGGAAACATAATTTGAAGTCGAGGTGGTAGTTGTGGAAAATGCTGAACACTGGAAAAGAATTCAGTGGGGACAATGCAGAGATACATTTTAACACGTACAAGATTATATTCCGCCTGTAGTGTTCTGTCAGATCCCGCTGACATGGGCCCTTCTTCGTAACCCTCACCCGTAACAGTCCGCTCCTCATTCTTTTTCAACTTTTTATACCACATATTCGCAAAGGAAGTCCGTGGATCGAACTTGATATCCGCCTCCAACTCATCTAGAAAGGAGAACCGTCGATGATTCGGATGAGCTTTTCCAAGCATAGAACCTCTAAGATAAACATCCAACCCTTCTAGCGTGGATGAAGTCTGGGTTCGCCGAAATCGCTCGAGGGTGAGCGGTGTGCGTGCTGAGAAAAGAAACTCGTAGTTGTCCCGGAAAAACGCTAGCGTTCCGGTGTTTTCGGAAAAAGGAATGGTGGAGTTTCCAATAGTGAGGACCTGCGACCTATTGTCAAAGGCATCTGTGGGAGAGATTGGCGACTGGGCATCATCACAAAGGGAGTCCAATAGGTTCGCTCCGGAGAAGGCGACGATCTCTTCCTCAGGATCCCACAGAACGGCAAACGTCAGCGCAGCGTTTGGAGGGACGACATCGGACCAGCGATTATCTCTGGTCGAGATAGCAAGCGATGCGATTCGACTGCGCCTTTTGGCCTGGGAGTCCAAATTCATGAAAGAAAGCTAGAAGCTTGGAGAGAACGACTGACCTTATTACGGGTACACCGAGGTTGACCTTGTTGCCTTTCCATCTGACTAACTAGCAAAACGCTAAACACAAGACCTTAAGTGAACAAAGGGATCACAAAGGAAACCGGATTCTGGAAACACGTGCGCGATGTGAATGGGACATCAATGAGTAACTGAGAGGGAAACGTACAACGAATAGCACGGGACTAGGACGACCTGGTGTCGGAAGAAAGGTACAACTGTGTGTACCTGCACACGAAGGCGAGAGTCAAAAGAAAATATATCGAGGGAGAAGTATTTGAAGTGAAAGTAGATCCACGAGGCGGGCACCAAAACATTTGATTGGTGCCCTGATAAGATCCCCACTCCAATTCGGACGTTTTCTGTGAGAAAAATAGTCCTCACTCTATTCATAAAACGCGCTCTTGTTATCAAGTCCGTAATCAATACGACCTACCACGTGATGTCAACAACGAGGATCTAGAGTGGTAATGACGGCACGAGGAGGTGGTGCGGCCCGTTTAACTGATGTATCCGTAAAACACGAAAGCGTGGGGGCCATGATGATAGAAGAGACTCAAACTGAGGGGAGGTTGAAGAAATGCGTGTTTTAGTGTTGGACATACTCCAATACTTATGCTTCTTTGGCAACGGTTGCGAAAATGTCTTCGAAATGACCCTCGAATTGGATCCACGACCCTCACAAGCAAAGGTGTGTGATTTGTTCGGGATACATATCCTCGTGGGTGCGTCAGAATTATCTCGCTTATGAACTTGCTGGTTCTTGCGTTGCTAATATGATCGGCGACTTGGTTATGATAGAAAGTGAGGGAAGTTGATAGAGAAGTAGCTACAAGAAGAATGAATGATCATTTTTCGGGCTATAACGATATAATGACTCACTGGTTCGTCCGGGAAGCCCGTCCTTTGTTTTTGTAAGGTGAGGTTTCTGACATACACACTTACATATTCCCCGGACACATATGGACACATCAGCAGGATTAAGCCCAACTCGCATACCTCTATACATGTCCCCGAGGAGTTCTAGTGACCCAGCCGGACAATATTCTTTATCATCATGTCCTTTCGACGGCCCGTTGAACGCAGGCTATATCTATGAACCTGTGTGGATGTAAATCACTGAGACATTCATGTTCGTTTGCAGCTGGCGGTCCGCAGAAGTAAAAGTTTTCCACCCGAGCAGAAAGTTATATATCGTGGAAGTGTCATAATTTGAGGATGAACAGCAAATTTTAAATTCACGTGACCATCACATAATTCGTGACCGGTGCCCGGAAAATCCCAGTCAAATTTTCTCAACCGTCACCAAACATTGATGGCACTCTAAAGCGTATCTGACATCCTTGACGTTCAACGAATTGCACTTATCAAAGTCACTCATCGATAGACGTATCCACTATCCAGGTTGTTCTAAGCAAGATTGATTATTGCAGGGACTCGGCACTAAACCCATTCGTTGATCTGGGGCTCTTGGCGCCGTACCTGTTAGATCTTCCGGCATCACGTCAAGAACTTGACACCTATCCCGAACGATTGACTGGAAGCGTCAGGACTTGGGAGATAGAGTTGTGGCCGGGGTTATTGCAAATTTGAAAGGGACAGGGTAAGTTTTTCTATCTCGGCCATGTGGGACCTGTAAAATGTAATGAGGCATTGACGAGGGCCCTTGTGCAGGCTGAACTATAAATATTTTTCGAGGCTAGTGGCGACGACATGGCCTTGGTAGCGAATATTAATATCCGATCACTGTGATAATTGTCAAGCCTTGATGCAGTCAACAGCAGTCATCCAAGCCGAAATTCGAATGAATATATTCCTGACCACCCTTGTACTTGTTAAATTTATAGATCTTTCAACTGTCGGTGGCAAGAAGAATGGGCTTGGCATTCTTGTACATTGTGAGTAAATTCCCGCGGCTTTCGCGCGCTCGGAGAACTGGTCCCACATGGTTGATTGGACTGACCTTAATGGGTCTCAGAAGCTGATTCCACATGTATAGAAAGTGAAAAATCGCTTCTTACTTGTAATTCGGGATCCTAAATAACCATAAGCAAGAGCCGGACCCATCTCGCAATCGTCGAATTGACAGAACTAAATCATGTTCTTGTAAACTTATTACGACCATCTCCGCCCAACTGTCAATGCGGATCATATGGTTTTCTAAGGCTCTAAATTTGCCCCTGGTACAGCGTATATAGTAGTAATTGTCCGGCTGTTCTTCTTTTCGAAGCCAAGGCTTCTTTCGTCCTTTTCCCCCATCCACGACCACAGCCTGCAAGATGGTAAACTTGGGATCGACGCAGTAAAGGAACCTCTCGTTTATTGGAAGAGCACGAACCTTCTAACATTTACCAGCTTTCTCCAGTTTAGCATTCAGTACTGCAGCATCGGTTCGTCTCCCTCCAATTATAATATTTTATTTGATTGGCTTACAAAAAAATAAACAGCCTTACTATATTACGATTATGTCCTAACTTTCGGGATGGAAGTCAAATATATGTGGAGTGAGAGGTTTCGCCTATCAACTGCTCTCTACATCTTCTGCCGCTACGGGCTCGTTGCCAACATTGTTTATTTGCTGACTATAGCAGGAAAAATCACATTAACGGTAAGCTTCTCCGAGTTTATGTAACAGAGAATGTACTAATCCCCGTGACGCAGTACGCACATGCCTCTCAATCATTGGTTATATCCTGACTTTTCTCCCCTAGTTGTGATGCGGGATATAAAATTAGCAGCGCACTAAGCGTATTAGGTCGATTTGCGATTATAGGTAAGGAATACACACTGATATAATTTAACTTCATTTACTTACAACACAGTCGTTTGGGGTGGTCGAACATGGGCCGTGTGTGGCAAGAACCGTTATATTTTAGCGTTTTTCGGTATTATCGGCCTTCTCATTATGATTCTTGATATAGTGTGTATCTCGCTTCATTCGCTCTCGATAAATTTTCAATACTCTTTGATTTTAGGTCCACGTACCATATATTCTATGCCGAGGGAATAACCGCATACCTATGTAAGCTTCCCTTTACCCTTCTTGAATCTCACTCACTTCGTGCTGCTCCTCAGAGGTGAGGCCTACATCTTTCCTCCACCCCATCACAATTGCTGACCGAACAATAGTTGGGGGTCTCCTATCTATTTTTATGGTCATATTTGAGATTTCCTCTGCGACGATAACCACAAGCCGCGCCATTCAAGCCCTGCGGGTTTCCGGCCCTTGGGGGGCACAGAAGAAAGGGTTCATGTATCTCCTCCTTGAACAAGGTACTCACTCTCTGAATTCTCCTTTTTCGAATACTACTTACTCCATCCGACAGGCCTCCTGTATTTCACGTATGTTCTATTTTGATCATGATATACAATTTTTCATCAATCTGCGACAGGGTTGTCACTATTTTCACTGTTGCATCACTCGTACTCAACATTGTGAGTCTTCCATCCTCCTCACGTCATTTAGAAATCTAACGCCATTTTAGCAAATACCTGTCAGTAAAATTTCCAGTTTGTATTTACCCGGGGCGGTTATAATTGATCTAAAAATAGGGAGGATTCCTCCAGCGCCTCCTTAACGCAATCACCCTACCGTTGGTCAAAATGATATTCTATTTTATTATCCACCGACATTCTTCATTTTCAGTCTCTCAGGGATGATGACAGCCCGCTTTCTGCTTCATCTCCGAAAATGGGAAGCGAAACATAAAGCCTTCGCCTCTAAAAATGGTGGATCTATTGAGGAGCACAGTACGGGTATGGATTTTGCGAGCGCACCTAACCAAGGCGGGACACGTTCAGCTCTGGACATGGAATTCGGCGAGGATCCAGTGCATCGAGCGCGCAATCGAGGCATAGACTTAATTTCCATGGGTGAAATCGCGGAAACGCGCCACCGTGATAGCGACAGTGATTACTAGCAGATCGAAACGAAGGTTGGTTGGTGGTAATAGAGGGGCGAATTGCGAATTTTCATTTCTTTGAGGACCTACGCTATATTGTCTATATTATGTGAATTACTGTAAATTATCTGTTGTCTCGGGGACTCGGGCTCTATTGATAATTCTAGTGCGACATTTCGCCTTGGCGGAGTGCAAGTGCTTGTGGAAGGTATAATCAGAACTAATCCCTTCTGGTGGTGTGTGATAGACAGGTGTCATGTACATTCTGCCGAGGACGCCAAGGATAATCCAAGCTCCCATAGCCAAAATTTTCGATCATAACCTTGGGCTGTGTGTAGCCCTGACTTTCACGCTTGGAAAAATTTAGGTGACCCGGCTAGCACAACTGAAGATCAGACTAGAGAAGTCTGTTTGTCGAAGGATCGACGTCTTTCGACACCCGAAGCATCATGATGTTCGAGGTCAAACTCGAGAACTAGAGTAATGTCTGGTAAGCTTGGCGTATGATACACGAGTATCTCGCCAATCACTCACCCCGTTTCCTATAAATACTTCTGCTTTCTCGGCGATGGCCATATCAACGGCCATCGCCACATGTTTTTGTTCCGGATCAAACGTCAGGTCCAGGCTGCTCTTCATATCATCCCATCCATCTTCGAGAAGCGCGGCCTTGAGCCCGTTCAACCACCACCGCCACCCATTTGTGAGGACGTAGACTTCCTTCAGGTGAGGGTTGGCCCTCCGTACGATCCGCAGCTTCTCCACAATCTGTTCGACAGACGGAAGGCAATGTTGTAGGTAATACTGTATCCGGGCGTGCTGATCTTCATCAAACGATGAATTAAACGTGTCTAGAAACTGGGGGAAACGGTTGAACCCCATGTAGTTTGCGCTCCAGCCCACCATCCTGTAACAGTGACGTTTAAAGTCGCCGCGGCGGATATGAACGGCGACTAGATTCGAGAAGGTAGAGGGCAACACCCCGTCTTGACTAAGATATTTTCTCACCCCGGGCTGAATGATGGGGAGGTTGCGATTGAGTGCGGATTCGACAAGGCGAGACCATGCGAAATCAGCGAGGATCGGGGACTTTGAGAAACCTTCCCAGAGCGAAAGGATCTGTGGGCCTCCAAACAGGCTAAAGAGGACCGTTGATATGCGCTAAATGAAAAACGCGTGGACGGATAAACAAAAAATCCGGCTTACTTGTGATCGAAAACAGGCTGTGAACGGGAGTCTATCTCCACACACCTTTCTTGCGTGGCACCCAGCTGGCTCATCCACCAGTCGAACAGCACATTGCCTTCAGCGTATTTGGGCTGGTCTGCTGAACTGATTGTATGCCTTGATTCCGCGGGACAGATCGATTCCCAGAACGCCGCGTTCACCGCTCGCTCGCTACCAGGAGGCACGGCCCCACCTGCACTTGGTCCGGATATGAAAGCATTAAGAGGTAATCGTGATGGCCGAAGTGAAAAATCATAGATGACATAGGGAGAGAGGGAATGCGACCAGGTGTAGTCTTCAAAAACAAGTGCCCGCTGTGTCCTGTACGCGAGATAAGAGAGAAGGACACTAAGAAAAAAAAAGAATTTTGATTGATACAGAAGACGCGTTTGAATAGACGTACGATTCCTGGAGAACATTGTTTAGACCATGACCCGTAACTCTATTGGGAAACCATGACCCGTAACTCTATTGGGAATTCGAAGGTATCTCCTATTCTGAACCAATGCCTCCGTCAAGTTGTGCTGAGGAAGCAATTTCTCATAATGCCAGATATTGCTATAAGAAGGGGGGATTCCTGAAGAGAGGACCCCGAGGGAAAGCAGTGTAAGGATGGCAGCACACGCGTAAATCGTTCGCTGAACTATGAGTCTTCGAGGCTGGGTACACCGCCTTTTGTCGTAAGAAAGAGGAAGACCAGAGTTTCTGGGGGAAGAACTTGTCGCAATTGGTGTGTACCTTGCAGAACTGCTCCAAAACCTGGGCCATAGTCGTCTGGAGAGTCGCATAGTCTGTTCGACAAAATCTTGTTGTGCACGAATAAGCAGCAAATTTCAACCGAACAACAGGCCCGCCAAGGTTAGAATCGATTATGACTGTGGTAACAAAATACCGTAAGGAGCTTGCAATTATTTGATGGGAGTTGTTGGTTTATAACTGTGCAACGCGTGGAAGGAAGGCGTATCAAAAACGTATATGGAGCTATTAGTATAATGATCCGTGACGTCACACTATTATAAGTAGGAATTTCGATTACTTATTTATAATTTATAATCTCTCTGCAATTCGAAAAAGATACGATTTCAACCTTCAAAATACACGCCGAAAGGTAGAGTAGTGAACGAAGTGTTATTATAATACAATTGACTCGATAAAAGAATACCCCACAAAATTAAAAAAAAAAGAAATTGATCCTGGATCATTCCAGGGTCCCACTATCTACACCAAACTAACTACTAATACAAGGCAATAGTCGAAATTTTAGCAGGTAAACAAAAAATCATTCAAAAGCGTTAAAAAAAAAAGAACGCGCATATCTCTTCAATAGAAGGCCTATCGGAGGGTGTTTCCGCCCAGCATCGCAACATGAACTCCCACAACGCGTCAGACACGAATTCTGCGTTCGTAGGGCGTGGAGGGTGGTAATGATCTCCGAGTTTGAGGTAAATGACAATTTGTGTCCACAGCTTTCCGTGATACGGTGGCTGTCCGGTCAAAACCTGGGACGAGAAGCTGTATCAGTTGATTGCCATGCATCAATTCACGAGGTAAACTCGCTTGTAACATTACGCTCCCAAATGAGTATACATCTGACGCTTTCGTGGCTCCGGTAACATCAGGATATTCGTAGGAGAATATTACTTCTGGTGCTGCCCAAGGAGCATTAAATTTTAGGGTCGACGCTGTGTGAAATTGGGCGTCGCCATCTCTCTGGATGTTAGAGAGGCCAAAATCACAAAGCAAGACGTTTCCATTATCTTCTACGAGGACGTTATTCTGTTTATGGTCAATCAGAGACTTGTGTAAACGAAAAAAGGCAATTACTTACTCCAGTTAAATCTCCATGCACTATAGAGCGAGAGTGTACTATTTATTACGGTCAGCGATGGGGTATATAGTGGTGACAAGCTGTACTTACGGTATTTCAGGGCAAATGCAATTTGTTCAAGCTAACATGAGGACCATCAGCCGATGTGAGATGCAAATGTTTATCTTCGACGCACGAATGAAAGACGCTCCGGAAGCGAAATGTGTGGACGGCCCCTGAGGTAACTTGTGAGATTGCCCTTACCAATCCACGGGCATACCATCCCTAACGTCCCCAAAGGGCCAACATTGGCAACTCCATACATCTGCAAGATATTCGGATGCGACAGGGGTTTCCATATCAAAGCCTCCCGATAAAACTTCTGAAATATAAAATATCAATATACGACTTGTGTTATATGGTCAATTAATTTTCACCGTCTCCCGATTCTTCACCCTTGTTCCACCACGTAACACCTTCACCGCGACCTACGTCGGGGACACCGATAAGGCAATACACAAGTCATGTGGTAAATACGTCTACGTACAGGAATGTCTCTGCCATTCTGTCGCAATGTTCCACGATATATCGTTGCGAACCCTCCCTCCGCAACTGAGAAAGACGACGTAATCATAAGCCCTTCCAGAATGCCCATAGGAGCAATTTCATTGAGGGCATCTGTTGGGGCAGGAGCAATAACGGACTCTGTGTCAGCCGCTTGCGAGGTCTGCCAATGATCCGGAGATAAATACGTCTAGGCAAGTTTCATGTCAGTTACCAAACACAATGAGAGGCAATAACGTGTAAACTCACATGTAGAAAATGAACAAAATGAAACAAGTTTCTCCTCCAAATAAGCCAAGCTGACGAAACCACGATAATGACGACAGTTCCCGCAATTACGAGAGCTATATCGCTAGAATCGTCCGAGGCCGTCTGAAAATTATCAGATGAAGTTCGAAATGCTTTTTTTATATACCAGGCTCACCGTTGCAGGAGAGAGCGATGAACCAAGAGCGGCCTCCGAAGAGGCCCCAGTCGGGCCATGCGCCACGGGCCATACTATTGCTGGTATAACGATTTCGGGGACCAATCCCCAAAAGCAGTTAAAGGTTCACCAGAGAAAAGAGATTATGGACCACCCAGCACAAGGCAGGGTGTAACAGGAAGCTGGAGAAGTAGTTTAGAAGCTGTAGAGGGAGCTATTTTATGGCGTTATGTCGTCGCTGACAAACTACGACCGGAAAAGTCCACTCTTCGCCTGAGCATTAGGTTCAAGACGAAAGGATATCGGAACGTAGGCCGAGCTGAATGAACCAAAATACCTCTGAAAAGGTTTTTGATAACGGCCGCGTGTGATTAATGGTGACGTGAAGCTTGATGGAGTAGTACATCCTGCAACGGATCTCACACCGTGACCTTCCGTCAAAAAGGTAACCTTCGCGTCAGATGATTTCATAAAAGCTGTTGGTGGGTCCCAGAGACCTGACGGCGCAAAGGCCCGAAGAGAAATCTACCTTTTTTGTTGGAGAGGCTTGGAGGCAGTGATAAGTAATGGTATGTTGACAATTTGTGAATAGTATGTTCCCCCCAACGGAGGAAGCGAAGGGAGGGATTTTTAGTCATATCTGGGTGTGCCGCATGGAAGTGGAATGTGGGATGAGGTGTTAGGCGCTAGAATACCTTCAGTTTATATGGTGATTGCAAGGCAGAGCGTCTATACCCAGTTGGCGGTTATCAAGATGCTTAGGGGAAATTAATTATTAATAGCCGCTGGGAGTTGGGCGCATGGTGCATGTGGGAGCACTTACTGAGGCATTCTTGTGAGCACCTGCCCACCCAAGTTCGCACTATACCCACCAGAGGAAGTCTCAAGATGCATCTATCTATCGTAATAGACGCCAAACCGGAACACGAGGCTGCATACACCACACTTGATGTAACACGTGTTCCTTGTTATTTTCTGGGACCCCTGTCGCCAGATGGTGTTAAATGCTGTGGGTGCTTAACACCTGAATGATTTGAGGACCTTTTGCAATAAACAAGCTTCACAAGAGGATTGTATAAGTAAGGTGGAAAAGAAGTTGAGAAAGGAGACGTGTTAATGTTTGTTTATATTTGCTTTTCATCAATCATTGTTCGATTTTGACATTTTACTCCTTCGGCCCCTTTCCATCAGGTAAACTGGTATGTACTTCAACTGATGCAACTGGACCCTCCCTTGGTGCAATAACTAATAGAATTAATCATTACTCTTCAGCACACCTTTGATTTGTTTGGTGGATATCTCAGGTCGGGCTCTATGAACAGGAACTTCTCGTGATTCATTATCAGAGTAAATATTCTTCCGTACATACTCTGCGTTCAGCGCCTAGCTACAATACCATCTGACGTGTTCGATGGTTTCTTTGACATCTGAAGCGCTTGTGGCTTTAGATATAAACCCTCTTGAACCATCAGTGTTTAACATTATTCCACATTCCCCCTTCCTTGTGGCCCCCCAGAAATTGATGAACTCCTCCCCTTCACCCTCTGCTAGTAGGAATATTTCTTCAACATGTACGTAATATATTACCGCCTCTGAATTCCCTGATGAACAGGCAGAATATTTCAGACCCGGCTCTTTGCGCTGTCAGGTCTCTAGGACAGTCTCATATCACCTGACGCAAAGACCAGTTCTATCTTGCGGGACGCCTCTCTCAGGCCGTGGACCTTCATCCAAAGCCCACAGTTCGCGATGGTGGCCTTTCCATCAGAAAACATTACAGGCAGAGCATGACTCATTATTCTCCGGACTTCATACCCAACCGGAACCGATATATGGTGCTGAGTTGAGAGTTGAGGGACTCGGGAGGTTGTATGGACCTGTTGTTATTGTTTGTCAGCAACAATTAGGCGGCGAGTATAAACGTGTAAACCGCAGTTTGCCGATCTCTACTTCAACGTCCTACTTTATCCTACCACCCACTGCGTCGCTCAACCCTAGGGGAGATCAAAAACCCCTGGGGGTCTTACTCCAAGTCTAGCTATACTACCTTTAGTATGGCCATTCGCGTATGGTCCGACTGGGGCCTCTCCGGAGGCCGCTCTTGGCTCATCGCTTGCTTCTACGATAGTAAGTCGACCAAGGACCCAAATGTGCGAAGTACTTATCAGGTGGCAATTAGACCGTCGTGGATAGCCAAATTCATATATCTCTCCTGGTCGCAAACTCTCTCTTTATTATTATCCTTTCCTCGACTTGGTTGGCATGGCGGATGTCCACAACTCTCCCTATTCGCTTCTTACCTGTGCGTATCCTATACGCTTTTGCTTTTTCATATATTGAATTTTCCAAGACTCGTTTAATTCCGGGCCTTCCTTATACCTTGGAGACCCTCCCTTCCTCGTTAGATTCAACATGTAATGAGGCCTCTGCCATGGGCGCCTTTGAGAGTCTCATAATCACGTCATCTTACTACGTTGCCTTCGGAGGATTTGCAGACATTTATTCTGGCATTTTGAGACTGGGTGGGAAGGAAATTCCAGTAAGTCGAGATCAACCACAACTCATAAGCTTTGTCCCTTTTCTAACAATTTTTGATACAGGTTGCGATAAAAATTCTCCGTGGTAAAATGACGAGAAAGGATATGGCGAGGGTGAGAGTGCATTAAGGATGCCACATAACCTGATCTGATCATCATTATGTCCATAAGTTTTACCGTGAGGCAGTCATCTGGGGAACCCTAAAACATGAAGGCATTTTACCACTGTATGGGGTTGCTCCCAATGTTGGCCCTCAGAAAGCACTGGGAATGATTTCACCCTGGATTGATAAAGGAAATCTCACATATCATCTCGAGAATCATCCGCAAATATCACTGGAGGGTCGCATTTCCATCGTGCGTTCACTATTGATCTTACTTCATATTAAATCATAATTTTGTATCATTTAGCTCATACAAGTCGCGGCCGCTGTACAATACCGTAATTGAAACTCCCTTTTCCATTATCTATTGTTTTTGATCAATTTGACCAACAGTCCACTCACTCTCAATCATCCATGGAGACCTGACTGGGGCAAGTCTCTGCTACCATCTGGACTTGAAAGGCTCTGAATTATTTTAAAAAACAGAATAATATCCTTATGAAAGATGACAAGAATATCCTTCTTTGCGACTTTGGCCTCTCTCGTATTTGGATGGACAACGTCCCTACACTGCACACCACATCAATTGGAAAATGCAACTATCCTTGGGCAGCGCCCGAAGTCATCTTCAACGACAATCCTAATGAACCCCCATTTACAAAATCGTCGGACGTGTACTCTTTTGGGTGCGTCATGGTGCAGGTCAGTAGGCTCCATAAGCAAACACTTTCCAGGCTAATGGATGTATCCTTTTTTTGACCCAGGTATTAACCGGCCATCTTCCATATCCCACAAAGAACGTTATTTACCATCACCTCACTAAATCTCGCCACCCCCCACGACCCACTAACACGGAATTTATCTCCGATGAATTGTGGGAGTTCATGTTGTGGTGCTGGGCGGGAATACCTTCCGACAGACCTTCCATGGAAGAGGTGTCCGCTTTCCTTACCAGCCACGTTCACGACTTTTAAACCTCTCTCTAAATTCCCAAATATCTTTTTTTTTGCCAACCCACCATTCGATCTATTCCTAGTTTCCGTCTTGATTCAAATTCCTTCTTATTCACTACTCCCCTTCCTACGCAACTTCCGGATCGTTAACGGTGCAACGCCTTTCTGCTATCTCATAACCGACGCTGCAATAGCGGGATGTCACATACCATTATACACCCTCTTTCCAATACACAACTACACTTCGTAACACTAGTATCCTCAGCTCCACGCAGAGTCACCACCGCCGTAAAGTAACCCGAATCCCTGAGCGTACTCTTTGATAATTTCGATCCTTCACATCATATACCACGTTGTACAAGGCTGTAAAGCTTAAGGAACGTTTTCTGGCCCCACAAACCCCTCTTTTCTTTGTTATCGATCGGATTTATCATTATCGATATCATGGCAATACGCTTCGGTGATATCACCCCCCCTCGAAATTAAGTTATTGACAGATGAATCAATAACGTGGGTAGACAGCTTGATGGAAAGAATAAAATCAGGGGCGTGTCCGCTATGTGCCAGGACCTTTTTATTCCGACAGCCATTTTAGCAGCAGGCTTGATAAGTAATCAATAAACTTATGTGTTCTTCCTAACATATCTTAAATATATACCTGCTTTTCATCAAAATATAGTATTACGTTTACACACTGGATCTTCGCAGATCTCGCAAGCATGTATGGACTAATACACATCTCCAGCAGAATTTGCATCCATTCCCATTCATGTCTTATTTTATGGCGCATTATATTTTATCGATATGTGGTGAAACGACCGCCTGCCTTGTCTTTGTTTTGCTCCTAGTGATAATGAGTATATTACCAAAGAACTATTACCCGCTTCCTTGGGCGCTCAGTAATCTTGTCCAATACATTCATTCACTTCCAAAATAGCTCGTCAAAAGTTGATCGGACATTCCTCAACGAGAGACGCGTTATTTGTTCGTGCTTGTTCTCTAAGCCACGTGTTCTAAAATTCAACATTTTTCTTTCATCAGAAGCCCCGAGATATATCTCCAACAACTCTCATGCACATTTGACCATTGATGTATACAGAAAAAGGCTTACACAGGGAAGGGAGCGTCAAATAAATACCGGGAAAACGCCTCGGCGAACCACCAATCCATGGCGACCTTACCCTAGGATTGAGCAGGTTGGGAGTTCGGCTGTCGGTGCGTCTTCAGAGACATTTTCCAACATTTTCTTCATCCAAACTTCAAAATGTCTACTTCACGTGCATTGGGCGCCCCATGAAATTCATGCCCAAAATGACGCGCTCCGGCATAATCGGGGTCACAACAAGCTGCGTTGCAGAATCTCCCCCAATTGAAGTGTTTATAACCTAGGCTATAAACGTGACTCTGTCAGGCGTCAGCTCTGATATTTGGTTATAGGTGAATATTTCGTTAGGGCACCTGAACGGGCGGACGGTGGTGTTCAATTTTCTGGGGAATGTGCACACAACTCCGTTGATCAAAATTCGCCCATAACACTGATGCCGTTGCACAATTTCACGGTGTCACTAACTGTAAACACAATACCAATGCTATCTTCTCTGGTAAATGACAACAATACCTCCAATATATAAAGAATATACTTATGACTTATTAAATGCCAGAGACTTGAACTCCGCCACATTACCCAACGGTCTTTACAGATGAGGGGTGAACTCAACATTTCAGCCTGAAAAGGTGGTCACACTCTCGCCTATGATTACACATTTCTGATTAACGTTTCCAACTACCAAGCTAGACATGTCACATACCATCTTTTAGGTAAAGTTACATCAGACGATCAAGAGTGTGTATAGCAAATCCCGCGGAATGTATAACGAACTCCTTCAAGAAC
>MU150357.1:8752-80563 GCA_015584075.1 Collybia nuda | reverse complement strand
ATAACTTTGAACTTTGAACTTTCTGTAATCCACTACAACCACATATGTATCATGTATGGCAGTATACAAAACCCTGAACAAAATATGAACAAAATAAAAAGATTGAATTTATGGAGGTAATCTCGGGCCAAAACTCTATCTAGTTTTTCAAGAATAATATTTCTACATCATGAGGTCTAATGTCACATGATAGACTTTTCTAAATATAAAACATAGTTAATAGTTACTTGGCTATAAGGATATGGCTACAACCCACCCAGTTTGTTTTCCAAAATTACAGGTAGAAGCCTTGATGTAAGTGTTGTATGGATATAAAGTTGATTGCTAAATCTACTATAATGTTTTAGTCAGGTTATATAAATTAAGTAGGAATGGAGTGATACATTGTAGGGTCACCAAGCACTTTGTCCACTGCCTGAATGACCTTGTCATAGAGTATGGACCTTTGATAAAGGGCTACAGTAGCTGAGATGTCATTTGGTGAAATTGGTCTATCAGGCCCACTCCAAAGTATAGAAAGATGTTCCACAAGAATAGGAAGAGCTGAATAAAACAAGTGAGTAGCATAATAGAGAGTGCTGAAATAGAACGGATACCACAGGAATAGTAAATGAGATGGAAAGAAGGTGAATGCATTTCATAGTATGACATCTAAGCAAGATGAATGCAACAGAAGTGGAAATAAAAATGGATTGACAAACTAGATTTGTTAGAGAGTTTCTAGTGGCAGATGTGAAAAGTTGCTGTGGAAAAAGGTTGGGAAAGAAGAATGTATATAACATGAGACATACATCCTGCACAAAAAATAGACAAATGAATTAATATATTCAATGGTCATTGAAAAGTATTACAAGCTATAGGATGCATTAAAGTTAGTGTAAGATAACTCTAAATGGGCAAAGAAGTGCAATCACTCACTCTCTGCAGCACACATTTGCATGAATTGAAATTCTACATGCAGATACTTATAATCACATACCTCCTATTTGCAATATACACCAAGCTGGATGTCAGATGGGCCTACAGACATAAAAAGCACAGTTGCTCACCTCCTGCAGCACACAGCAAGGCAGATGATAAGTGAGTCACAGATGCAGAGAAAAATAGTCACTTGCACTCTTTAATAAAAATAAACACAACTGAACAGGCCTGTAGATATATAAAAGTACATGCACTCACAAACTATAATATATATCAATTGAAATTTGTAATGTGAGTTAGTCCCACAGGTACAAATTAATACAACTACTCACACTCTGCATCAGAGTAAAAGTCAGATGAATGTTTAGAGCAAAGAAGTACTCACATCCTGTAGAAAACATCACATCTGAGGTGAGTTGGGCCTACAGATGCAGAGAAGTAGCACACCTCCTACATGTAATACATATCAGGCTATGTGTCATATAACCTCCATAAAGGATATTAGTATAGCTACGCACCCTCTGTAACTCATCAAGCCAGATGTCAATTAGGCCCTAGATGCAGAAATTTATTGCTGACTCACCTCCTGCAGCAAATGTTAAGCCAGAAGTGAGTTTGACTCACAGATGCAGAAAATAACTTCTTACCACCTACAGCACACATCAAACTAAGTTGGGTACATTGACATAGAGGAGCATAGTCACTTACATTCTACAACACATATGAGGCTAGAGGTCAGACATACAGAAACACAGATACTTACAAACTGTAATGTGATAAGCCAACAGCCAGATGAGCCCATAGACTCACAACAGCATGCCACTTACATACTACAACAGCACATATCAAGCTAGGAGTTAAATGAAGCCCACAGATATAGAAATATATAACTACTCACAAACTACCATATACATAAAGGTAAAAATCAAATGAGACATGTATATGCAAGGGAATATAACCACTTACAAACTACAGCATACATGAAACCAGTAGTTAGATAGGCTCATACATGCAGAATAAGACAAGTACCCACATCCTACAACATGTATTGAATGAAATGAGCCTACAGATGTGGAGGAGCATGGATACTTGCATCCTATAATATGCACCAAGCAAAAAGTCAGATAAACCCACAAAAAAAGCACAGCTTCTTACAAACTATAGCATTCATTATGAAAGAAATTTAAAAAGCCACACAAATATGAAGGATTATAGCCACCCACAAACTGAAACAGATATTAAGCCAGGAACATGTAAGCAGCATGGTTACTTACATCCTGTGGCACAGACCAATCCCAGAGTGAGATGACCCACAAACACACAAAAAAAGTGGTAACTAACTACCCAATCACTGACATCCTATGGTAAACATCAAACAAGGTATCAAACAAGGTCTTCACATAGAAAATACAATTATTCACCCTCTGTATCATGTATCAATCTCTAGAAGTAAGATGGACTGTAATTACAAAAGGCATAGTTTTATACCTCCTGTATGCAACACATATCAAACCTAGAAGTTGGGTGGGCCCCCAGATGCAGAGAGAAAAAGTACTTACAAGCTAGAGTATACATTTTAGATGTCTTGGATGGTAAAAAGCACAGTTACTCACATTCTACCAGTGACCATATATCAGACCACAAGTTGGGCAGACTTTCAGGTGCAGAGGAACACAGTACTTACATTCTATAGCAGTTATCAATTTAGAAGTCAGATGGCCCAAATATGCATCCACTTACAAACTATAACATACATCAAACTAAAAGTCAAATGGTCATATAGACCCAAATACATACAAGTACTCACTCTCTATAGCATATACCAACCAGAAGTTAAATAGGTTAGCAGGCACAGAAAGGCATAATTACTCACAATCTGTAGCCCATGTCAAGCCATAGATGAATTGGGCCCACATAAAAGTAGAATCACTCACAATCTGCACACATCAAACAAGAAGTGAGGCAGGTCAAAACATGAAGAAATGGAGCAACATACATACTATTCATATTACCAACTCTGAATCAATTTTACCACCATCATTCACTGTTTAACTCTGTGCATCCTTATCAAGTTCAAGCATATTTTTAGTACAAATCCACTCACCACATGATATGGAAAACTTCTTAGAACCTTTTTCATCATTTTGACTCCCATGTCAGAAGATATCTTAATCTCATTAGGAGATGATAAAGCTTCCACCAAACCCTCCCTGATTCAATAACATCTGTGAAAGCTAGCTGGTATAGATAGCACTGCTTACCTCAGTGATATTTCCATTGCCAAATCCAAGCTATTTTGTTGTGTTGAAATAAATAATCCTTGTAAAACCCTACTATCTAGCACTTCTGCTGTGCACTTGACAAGGTCTTGACAGTCATTCTCTGGCTTTTCCAATTCTATTCAATGTTTTCTGGTTTTTTGATACTGTAGTTTAAATTTTTTTTCAAAATTCACTCACCTTGCAGGCATACATAGCCTTTTGGTGGATAATCCATTTGTTCTAACATTTCCTGTGTATCTTTCAGTTCTTTTGACACAAGATTTGAAGCTTTTTCAACAGCTTCATCAAATTCATATCCTATGTCCTGTAACTTGGTAATGGCTTTGATTTCAAGTGCTTCACATTTTGTGAACACCACAATAACTGGAACTGTTCACATAATTAACTTCACAGCTCTGATTTTAGCTGATATCACTACCTTTTCCAGTTCCTGACTTGGAAAAAAATTGCATTTCTGCATATGTAACTGGTCTATCATCATCCATTGCAATACAATACCTTTCCACACACAATCTTAGTTCTATTACACTCCAATTTGTTAAATAAAACATACCATATAACATGAACCTGTTTGCTCAAAATTTTCTCTTTGGCAGACTCAGCCACAAAGCTTTTGGCCTTCTCAAATTCATCAGTTCCACCTGCTTCAAACCCACATGAATCATGAAAGATGAAGGTGGGGCTGCTTTGAAACACCATCTCATTCCTGATATCATGGTGGCCCCGCTAAATCAATATCAGCTCCTTGTGACTAAAGTCAGTATGAAGGTAAGACAACTGACCACAATGGTGGGTTCAATGGTGGAAGAGTTGATCTATTGCAATTTGGGAAAACAACAAGTTATGGCCACAAGTTGAATTACCTTTTTGCCTTCACCAGTGGTAATCTCAGGGTTCTCAGTGGTGTTGCAGATCTTCTGGAGTATGGTAGTCTTTCCAGCATTGGCACCTCCAATGATCAGGACACGGAACCGTCCAGCCTTTTCCTTGAGCTCTGTGTAACGCTTTTCATTCTGGGTGTCAAGAACTGGGGCAGTGATTTTTGGCTGAAGGGTCAACATTAATGGGCTTGGACTCCTGAAGACCAGGGGGTTGAATCGCATAGTCATTACCTGCCCAGTACAGAATGAATTGACTTACCACAGACCTGGGAAGTGTTCGTTTGTTTCAGGGATGGGTGTAAAAGTCAGAGAAAGATATGATTTTGACATCACCAGAATCAATTATCTTCGTGTCTGTACAATCCTGTGCAAATTACCGACCCAATAGCATTTGAGTGATGCGTGAGTCACCATAACACTAGCTTTCATCTACCCACACATCAAGAACTTTGGAAACCGATCTAATGTTTTTCCAGGCACAACCATTTTTTCTTTTTCTCTGTTCCTATATTCCAAATATTCGGTACTTCGCAACAGTGATAACACAGGATGACGCCTGTGTCGTGAACAAGATGTTGTAAAAGAGGGGAATGGAGCAAATAGTTGGAAGTGAACTTTGAAAGGGATCAGAAGTTGGTGGCACTATATTATACGGGGCGGTGGATTGTGAGCCTTTATTCCTTCTAAGAGTCTGTCTCTTTGTATTTGAAGCACAGCCTAAGCAGCTTCTTGACATTCAAGCGCCCAACAAAACCATTCTCCACATTTTCTTAGGAACTGCTGGAACTGATCTAGATAACCTCGAAACAAGAAATTGGTCACTCGTGTGTGCCATAATGTTGTTTGCTCCATCCACTCAAAGTTGTACATTCCTCCCTGTCCCAATGCACCCCACGCACCCATCCCCGCATGACCAGACTTCACAATGCTGCCCACATAACCCATACACGTCGCGACTATTACATCTGTTGTGCACTCCAGCACCCGTCAACTTGAATCAAGGGTTGAACATCATCACTTTCTGCAGTGCGAGAACATATGTTATTCCGAGTATTTCCCTTCGTCGTGCCTTTCACTAGGTTGACCCTTGGCGTCAAGAGCATCGGTTTTACCACGGAACGGTCAACAAGGCCGAAAAACCTCTCGAACATGCCCCCCAAAGAACATCTTATCCGCGATCGATACCTGGACAAAAGCAAAAAATAGGGTTCGATATTTACATGATAGCTTGGGCACAAAGGTAGTGGAGGGAGCGGGAATAAGAAACGGAGGAATGCATACAGCCCAAACAGTGCAGACTTTGCCTACTCAAGAATTTTTTTTCCTTATTCCACTATTCAAATCCAAATCCAAATTTATACATTCAGCGTTTCGGCTCGGCGAAACCGTAACATCATTTACTGTAGTCCGTCTTGTGTACCATATTGATCAAGTGATGCTGGTATAGATACATTAGGCCAAAGTTATTGTCCCAGCTCAATAATGGCATTGTCGATTGCTTCGAGGACAGATCCGTAGGTCAGGGGTTCAGGCCTCTTGAGTAACATACTGCCCTGAAGAAGGCTTGTAAGTTCCCAAAAAAGATTCCTCATACTCTCAGAAAAGGCATCTTCAGGGATGTCCTCTGGAATCCGCAATGGTCCTATGGCTAACCTTGACATATAAACAGCTTCCATATCCAAACTTCCGAATACTGTCTTGAAAGCTTCTACCTGTGTGCTCTTCGGGGGCTGATCACGACACAAGCGGTAGCGAACAGCATAAGCTAGGACCCAAATGAAAGATTCGAGATCATGTTGAACCTTTCGTTCAATGGTTTTGTTGTTCCGAATGGCATTAAGAACTTCGCAAGCCATAAACTGAACAGTTCCCTGGATACAATTATCATCAGCTGATCATGGTATTGATATGGGTGCTACGGGTATTGCACTCACTGTCATCGCAGCACCACGCTGTGCAGGCTCGGAGAAAAATTTGGTATGCTTCCTGACACCAGATTCCGTTGCTGGGAGGTTTCTGTGCTCAGGGTTCTTCTGCCCGGAGTATGGAACTTCAGTGGTCACGGTTCGCGAGACCTCTGAGATCCCCGCGAAATCCAGATCAGTTATGAAACCCTCCGCACCTGGCTCGGGTTGGTCATTGTCTGAAAGTAAAACGTTACCGATACTGATATCGCGGTGAAGAATACCCTGCTCATGGAGGAACTTATGGCCTTCGAGATAACATTAGAAACTAATGCTTAGGGTATTGTCTTAGCACATACCTTCTATAGCGGCACGAACAGCCTTGACCAGATGAAGTTCGCTGGGATATTCGTACAGAGGACGACCTATTGTAGAGAGAAGTAGGCGATGAAGAATCTTTGTCTCAGTTTTATCTTGAGCACTGGTAGATATTCGTAATTCGTCCACAGATACGAGTCGATCTATATTTCCTGGAAATTTGACATCGTTGCCAGTATGAAACTTAGCAACCCCGGGGTGAGATGCTGTAATACTCCCATAAATAGCTGATTCAGGATGACGCCCACTGCTTCGCCATGAACTTTTCAGGATATATGCTTCCTTCAAGGCTAAGGCTCCATTTTCAGAGTGTATTGCGTAGACCTTCCACACTGATGTACCACGACCAATTAGTGAGACCGAGTTCCAAATAGGTGGGCCAGCAGTAACCCATTGTCTGGGGTCTGTTCCACCAAATGACACTCTGTATGTAGGGAACGAGGAGTACTTTGTCGGTTGATTAAGTTTTTTAGCCAATATTTTAGGCTTATTGTTGAGAATCGTTGCGACTTGTTTGGAAACTGAGTCTTCTATATCAAGCATTTCCACAGTAGGATCCTGTCCCAGTTCATATGGGGAGAGATCGCATGATATGCGTCGCACAACCTGAATAAAAATTTCGAGGTCTTTCCACATATTATGAATAGGCGAAAAGGTGATTCCCCCTCGATCAAATATGCCCACGCAGAATTCTTCCCCGAAGATCAAAACTCCCACTGTAAACAGTTGGAATGGACGAGCAGACATGTGAAGTCTTGCATAGTCTGCGCTTTGTGCTACAATTGACAGGACTGTACCCGAATCCGCTGATTGTGGTCTAGGGCCTTGTCCATTGGAGGGTTTGACCTCTAAGAAGGCCGCTGAGTGACGCCAGAGGGTCATGTCTGCCGGAGTTGTTGTGGACGGCTCACGGCATACAAAATCAGGATCAGCTTCCGGGAAACCCAGCGTATGAGGTTCAACCGTCATCTTCTTGCCTAAATTGGCTCCAAAATGTCTCGAATATTTTTTCTTCCCCGCTGTCTTAGCCTGATAATTTTCCATAAAGGTGAGAATCTTTTCCTATAAGGATATAAGAGTTTTGAATAAGACACAGGAGATCAAACAGAACTCGAACCAATGGTGAATACATTAATTTCTCCTGCGCTACTGGTTTCTTAGGGTCTTGTTCAGAGAAAAGGTCCTCTCCCTCCAGGCTTTTTATTTTGGCCCCATTAGCTTTGGAAGCAATATCTTTTAATACGCCAATAGCAACTTGGATATCCGAGTTATCATTCATGGCACCAGCGCAGTCCTTGATAAGTTTATCCAATGACGCATCCTTGACCTTCAGACGTTCGAAAACACTCTTGGCATCGAAATGGGCATTATATTTGAGCTCTTTTTTGAGGGAACCACGAATCTCCTTCACATTGGTAGTCATAGAGAAATTTTGGATTCCAGAGTGTGGTTTTGCGGGGGAGAAATTATTTGATTGTTTGCTACTACCCTGAGACGGTGTAGTGGAACGAGCTGGTGGGATTGAAGACATGAAATGAGATTCGATTTGCTGAACGGCTAGGGAATGACTCCTTACTATTTTATACTTCAAGACTTCAGCAATATGCTAGCAAAGGAAATATCAAAACATTGGACTAGAAGACAAGAAAATCTTGACCGATTGGGGGGGTTGGAACTTGGGGGGCGAAATAACAAAACGAAATCTTTCGAATTCCGGAATGTCCCAAAGCTGCACTCGCCACAATCAATAGTGTGGTTGATAGTAGATCCTTTCGGTAGCTTGAAAGTTGCCACTCCAGAGACCAAAAATGAATATGTTTGAGTTGTGACAGAGAACGTTTATGATGGCTCAAGCGTCACATGATCTCCACCCCTATAGAGTCACATTCAGCTCTCTGGACTAGTTGATAGTGTTGGCGGATGTGCTCTTGCAGCAAGCCGAATAATCACAGTACTTGAAAATCAGTTTTTATGCTGATCGAAGTAAGAAGAGGGGTACGCCCCATTGGCATTCAGAAGAAAGTTGAAACTGTCAATGTTATGTTATTAGAAACGCTTCGGCCTATCGCCTGAGAGCAGCCCCCAAAAATCCTATAGTTACTGGCACGGTAGTGATTATGTCCTTTTGATATGAAAAACTCTACACGTTTACCACCTGAAAGCATAGGGCAGCAAGCGTGGTGCAGGAATGAATAATATTAACGGCCCGAGCGGGCAGAGATGTCCCTTTCCTGCGACGCTGCAACAAGGAAATCAGGCAGTTTCTGTATTTGTATACTAACGCTAATTGGGAGTTTGAAGGGATTTGGTTTGAGCGTACGATTGTGTTTGTGCTGCTTGGTCGGATACCTCCAAAAATTTTACAGTGCCTCGGAACTCATGGCAAAGTCTTTTTTCGCATGCAAAGGGGCGAGCGACGCTTGTTGTGCCAGTGGTTGATTAATGATCCTATTGTATGTCCCCATGTGATGTTATCAATACACACTTGTACAAAAGAAGCCCCAAAGTTTTATGGAAGAACCCACACTTAAAAACAACCCGGCTGCAACACATTCCGTACGGGGGGCATGTTATATTCCTAGAGTATCTATATCGTGATGTCATCAGTGACTGTGAGTGCACCAGAGATACGACAACTGACGAGATTCATTTCATCATTTTTGTTCCAGTTATAGTCATCAACGAATGGAATCATGGCTGAAAGTTTCTGAAATAGTTTTGGCCATATGATATTGCTCATTACTGACCCTATAGTGGCAAATCAGTAACGGCAACATTACAAACAAACAGTCGCATTTTTAGGTCCTGTTGAGTAAACATTTGCTGATAGGGCGCATTCTGAAACCGTTTCCTGAGGAGCTACGAAATCAATTCCAAAGGGCCTTGGGACATACTGTTATATTCGTGAAACCTGATGGATATCAAGATGTGTGTGGGGGACATTCATTATTGGCTCGGGGCCGAGCCTAAAGTCCCTCGTATTACAGGCCTTTAGAAAGTTAAGAGTATGTCGTGTTTAGAAATGATAGTAGGCGTACACTATTCTGATGCTGCTCCTGTTTCCGATCCCCCACCCTGATCGCCGCGAGGAAACCGTTGCGAGCATTTTTGCGAATCAAATGGCGTTGATATGTAGGTCACTACTTGGATCGTAGGTTGGTAGTGTGTATGGTGTTGAAAGATCATGCCAAGCGTGTACTATCTAAGTTGATTCTAGTGGGGTTTTACACACTCATTAGGCATGATGAATCGTTGATGAGATCTCCTTTCTTCCATTCCAGTCACTGAGTGATGCAATATTCCCACAAAGTGGCGTATCCACCATTTAGCTCAACACAACCCGTTCAGGACCTAGTTAATTGGATGTAGTAGTTGACTCCGAAAGCCACCTAGGTACAACGATACTCGGGAAAGTTAATTCTGAAGTTACGCTGACGTTGCACCTCGTGAACGCTAACCCGGGACAAGCAGCGCAGCTACGAGATGAGCAAGTAATGGCAGTCGGTATGAATCGGCCCTCAGCCATAGGTGGGTAAATTCGCAGGTCTCATCTTGCGCGACACTCTCAGAAACGGCGGGACCAGGTTTGCAGAAAGGTGCTGGCGGGGTACGAGATAGCGGACGGAAAAACCAAGAACGCGAAGAGATCAACATGACTAGGGTACGTCCATAACCCCCTTGTCCAGTCCCCATGTAAACACAGTAAGCTAACCACCGGACTAGTGGCGCCTCTACGAATGCCAGGAGACTTTAGCCACATATAACATCATCCAGACCTAACCCTGTGGCGCTGTCCACCAGTGAAGGCCTATAGGGAATGAGAACCGCCTCGCCTTTCGTTTTGGATAACGACAATAAGCCCTCCAAAGTAGCTGCTGCTTCTGCAGTAAAAAACTGCCTTCACGCCCACGTTGGAAGTGTGTGGACCTGGCTGAGCTTATACAGGACTGTGAGGTGTTTCGTGACCGGAGTCGATAGGAAGAGTGAAGGAAAGGTGGATATGTGTGTTGAATACCGACAAAATCCGGGATATCCAAATGAGGACAAGGAATCCAGCTGGGGGTATTAGGAAACCCGATCTTGTTCATTGAATCCCTCAAGGAAAGATGACTCCAGTGAGTTACTTGTGGTTGTCCGAGTCGCCGACTAAAGGAGCAAGGGGTTCAGCTCGGACTTGACCCAGATAGTTGTCGATATAGCTACGAGCGACGATGGTTGAGTACACAAGGAAGAGAGGAAAAGAACACATACGTAAGGGTTGACGCTGGCTTGGACTCCTGAAGACGGGGGGCTGAATCGCATAATCATTATTCTGCCCAGTTCAGAACGGATTTACTTACCGCAGACCCGGGAAGCATTCAATTGTTTTAGGGACGGGTGTAAAATCCAGAGAAAGATGTGATTTCAACATTGCTGGAATCAATTATCTTTGTATTTTTACAATCCTGTGCGGGTTACCAACCCAGCATTTGAGTGATGCATGAGTCACAGCGCTGGCGTTTATCTACCCACGCGTTGACCTTTATCGTTTGAACTTTTGGAAACCGATCTAGCGTGTCGATAGGCACAATCATTTTCGCTTTTTCCCTGTTCCTCTATTCCAAGTCTTCGGTTCTTCACAACATTGATAACACAGAATGACACCCGTGTCGTGAACAAGATGCTGTAAAAGAAGAGAACGGAGCAAACGGTTGGAAGTGAACTTTGAAAGGGATCGAAAGTTGGTGATACTATACTATATGGGACAATGTACCGTGAGCCTTTAGTCCTTCTAAGAGCCTGTCTCTTTGTATTTGAAGCACAGCCTAAGCAGCTTCTTGACATTCAAGTGCCCAATGAAACCTTTGTCCAGGTTTTCTTGGGAGCTGCCGGAACTGATCTAGCCTCGGGGGGGAAAAATTGCTCGTGCACGCCATAACGTTATCTGCGCCTCCACTCAAAACTGTACACTCCGCCCTGTCCCGACTTACTTCGCAACCTGGATGCCTAGATCGGTTGTCTAGCATACCTCATCAATACCAGTGCACAGCTCCGGTGTGTAACCACCTCTGCATGACCAGGCTTCACAATGTTGTCTACACAACCGGCCCTTGGTGCATATCGCGACTATTGCGTCTATTGTAACTTGTGCACTCCAGCGCTGTCACCCCAAACAAGGATTGAATGTCATCAGTTCTGCAGCACGAGAATATATGTTATTCCAAGTGTTACCCTTCGTCGTGCCTTTCACTTGGTTGACGCTTGGCGTCAAGAGCACCGGTTTTACCATGAAACGATCAACAAGGCCGAAAAACCTCTCGAACATGCCCCCCAAAGAACATCTCATCCGCGATCGATACCTGGACACAAGCAAACGATAGGATTCGATATTTGCATGATAGCTTGTGCACAAAGGTAGTGGAGGGAGCGGGAATAAGAAATGGAGGAATGCATACAGCCCAAACAGTGCGTACTTTGCCTACTCAAGAAGTTTTTTTCCTTGTTCCACTCTTCAAATCCAAATCCAAATTTATACATTCAGCGTTTCGGCTTGGCGAAACTGTAACATAATTACTGTAGTCCGTTTTGTGTACCATGTAAATCTGCGACTGCCCGACCATACTTTCCAATCAAATGTCGAACAGGACCAATTCTGACAAACCAGGAGCGGCAAATTTCGGGTATCCTCTGGGTATTTTCGTAGCCCGTAGCCTAGTCATTGAAATTAAGAAACATGTATCTAGGCATGAGCCGTCTCTAAGCTCAGATCTCGTAGCTTCTTTTCGGTGACTTTCCTCTCGGAATCGTGCAACAAGACTCCAGGATGTGTGATGTTCATCGTGAATATTGCTAGCACGATCATCGCCCCATCGAGAACATCTGTTTAGGAAGAGGATCAAGAATGAGAGGGTATCGTATCGGTATAGCAGTTTCACGTACTGAAATATAATTCAGTAGATATGATTCTTCCATTCCAACCATCTGATAGTTCAATGGTACGATAGACTGCACTAGTGTAGAGTGAGCGTTCAGCGACGATAGTGATTAGATAGGTTCCTACCGAATAAATAAGCAGAGAGTACTAAAGACCAATCCTCCCGACATGATCTTGAGACGAACATCCATTGGTGGTTTTTGGTCTTTCCAAGAATCCACACTACCCTGCCGTGAACGGAAAGGTCTGTCAAGGAAATATCGAGTGAAGAACTCGGCTGCAAATAGGGCGTATATCGTAATGGTGACTAGAAAAACATAACAAGAGTAAGCACTAGCAGGGAGCCCAAATTCAGGCTGACCGACCTAGCTGGAAGATGATCCCGCCAAGCATGACATTTCCTCCCTAAAGGGCTGTCAATGATGACATTCTCAAAATAGTTGGGTACAGAATTACTCACGGGAGTAGGATCAGTCTCAGCAGAGGCGGCTAGGCCCCCACCCGTTCCCTGCACAACCAACGAAATAAAATCCTGTGAAAGAGAATGATTGATCAATATCTCCCCTTGATAGTCGACGATTTGGACGAACACAGGTGCAGAATATAATAGAATCTATGCTTACATGTCAGAAACGAATTTTGAGTACCCATGAAAATAAAGGTACTCACACCATCGAGCGGGGATTCTGCTATACGAGGCTCCTAGGCGGTTGATTATACGACTGAGGATGATAAAATTAGCAGCCACCATAGGTGTGGGTGCCAATATTGTTGCACATATTCTACGGATTAAATAAATAAACAGGCCTTGGCATCTCTGGGTGGGACTGACTGGAGCATGAAAGCGTCAAAGCTGGAGGGAGTGAAGCTACTCCAAAGCCTCCCGGACCATCCAGCAACTTCGAGGGCACCCGCGATGCCTATAGTCGGAAATAGCCACCAGAGGCGAGAGCGTGCGGCTTGCCAAATATGAATAACTAAAACACATTTTTGGTAAATTATTCGTCTGATGTGGATACGCATCATTTACCCAAGGAGACTGAGAAAAGGGTGACGAATATAATCGCAACAGTCCTCGAAGGAACGTAATTATACGGTGAATTCAACGCGGGGTCAAACGTAGTACCTGCAAAGTGAAACCCATGAATTCTTGGCAGCTGTGATAATTTCGAAAGTGTACATACCTTCAGTGGACATTCTCAGGGCTTGGGCTGCAGTAGCCGTGAGGCGTCTTCCAAAATTCTATGTTTTATAACAAGCTGTAAAACAAAATGAACAGCCATATCAAGGGGCGGAGAACTCGTGTTGGTGCTGCGCATGTTCGACTGCGCTTGAATTACATCTTGTCGCTTACAACAGTATCCATCGTTGGTTTGTTATTCACATAGAATTGCGTGATATTTGGCCGAAGCTCCTTTCGTGCATAGGCGTCCGCAGTTGGCCGCAGTGATACAGGGAATTTCCGCCATATTGTATTCCCATCAACAGGTATTCATCACTCGAGCAAAGGCGATTCTGTTAATTAGGTGTGAAAAGAAGCTGTAGAAGATATATTGAACTTTCAGAAGGTGCCGATTCTAAGACTCCCAAGGCATCCTTGACGCAGATTTTCCGGGTTCTTGCCTTGCGGCTGCCATGGGGTGGGGATGAGTTCGATGTAAGTTCTTGGAAAGAAATATGGCATAATTAGAGATAGTCCGTGATGTACAAGATACGAAATTACTGCTGATGAGATATGAAATCAGACCTCCTTCTCAATTCCGGTGTCTCGATCCTGATGCTTAAAGGCACCAGTAACCCTGTGCCCTAACTGATGAGCTGTGTTCTCTATACCTCTACCCATCCAAGCTACATTCCGAGCCGCCCTCCATTGCATAAGACCACGATGTTTCCGATGTAATTCGCCTTTTTTCTTTTTGAAGTCTGCGAAACCGTTTACCAAACCTCGGGTGCCATCGCCGACCATATCGCTGAGGCTGGCACTTGATGAACTTGATGATGATCTGTGTGAACCAACGCTTTCATCGCTGTCTGACTCATCATCGGTCAACCATTCTTGGGTGGTCTCCTTTGTTTCCTCCGCACAGTCCAATACCTCCATGACATCCGCCATATTTGTGTCCTGGTCGGCGCTGTTCTGGTGATACCCACTCAGGCCCGGCCAGAATCGAACTTTCACATCAATCATCCCCATCATCTCCCCACCGTCATTCGTGCTATTCGCACGCGCCCGCTCCAGAGAGCCATCTTCGTTCTTGTATACGGGAAGAGACACACCGACTTCCTCGTTGTCCGGGAGGTCCTTGAGCCATAGTGTAGAAAACGCCACTGTCTTATCTGGCCCAAAAGCATGCTTTCGGAACTCAATAAGCAAACACGAAGCGTATCGTTTGTTCACAGCTAAGCGGACGGGCTTGTCGCGCTTCTGCTTCCACCCACCATCTTGGTGGGATGCCATTTTCCCTTTTCCGTACACCGTGCGGAACGTAAGCTTGCAGGAAGCGAAATCTGCCGCGAGGTCCAAGGAAGGCCGAACGTAAGGTTGGATATCGAGTGTGCCCACATCCCAGCCCAGGAGGCGTTTAGGCAGTAGGGCTTGGACACTGCGGAACGTCAGGGATAGACGCATGCGGCCATAACCAATTCCACCAACCAACGGAAATGAATCGGTGGTATGGGAACAATGTTTGAACAACGTGTGGAGAGGGAGAACGACTACTCCAAGAAGTGGGTCTATTTCGTGCATACGCGCGTCCCGCACGGCAATAATAACGGTTGTGTTTTGCCAATCACGAATAAATTTCTCGGTTCCAGCGTCGAACTAGCAATACCATGAGTATATGCGTGATTGTAAAAAGGATCAGACATACGAAAGGCTTGTTACTCTTGAGTTTCGTCCGAGTCTTGTATACTCGCTGATGATTAATGATGACGGTACAGTACGCACTAGGTAAGTCGTCAGATTCCTCATCCTCACCACCTTCTTTGACTCCGCTTTGCTTGATCTTTTGAACTTCCAAACCATTGATCTGCTCAATCCGAAGTGAGAGTATCCCACTGGGCCATTCCTGCGTTGGTTTCGTACTAGCAATAATCTCATCACTCTTCTCCTTAAGATCTTCCTTCTTCTGTTGCTCGATTTCCTCTGTTTCATCATTCCTAGCCTTAGCCTCCCTGAGTTTCTCCTCAGCCTCCGCTTCAATTCTGTCTTTTATTTCGTCTACATTCTGGTGTCGGTGTTCCAGGTGTTGTTCAAGAGTTGTCTTCGAGAAATAACCACATTCCCAAGAAAGTGTGCCAGGACATGGAGATCCGTTTGTATCAGAGAAACCATCCTCGCGAATGGCTATACGGTTGCGTGTGTCTGGGCTGTGCATGAGTTGTTTCAATGGAACGTCAACAGTCCCAAGAAGGTCGTCGGCAGTGAGTCGGTCTACAAATGAAAGAGAGTTGGATTAAGATGCAAAAACAAACCGATATCACTTTAACTCACCACAATCCCATAGTTGCAGTCTTAGTTTTTCTTGTGCGTTGACCTCAGGTGGGCCAACAAGGAGCCCAGTAGTTTCCTCCCATATCGGATTGCCATCGCTCTTGATGATCCTAACAAAAGAGCCAAATTCAGGATGACTATCTAGTTATGGGGGATTATAACTAACCTAGTTGACCACAGAGGCTTTCCCCACTTGCTCCATCCAGCGGTAACATAACCATCGCCTCTTTTATCGTCTTTCGACTTCAAAGGGTTACCCGCATCACCCTCCCTAAAGTCCTTCGCGCTTCGTACAGTGATGACTACGACACCCAAAGCATCAGTATCCATCTTCTCGCGCCCCATCAAAAGCGTTTTGAGGTCCAAGTTGAGGCTTCTTGGCGCCACATATTCAGCAATAGCCGCATCAACGGAGCGTTGCAGCCAACCAGATAAGCCAGGAATATCCATAATGTTCAAGAAGTTTTTCGCAAGAGGAGTACAAATCATCGTGACTTTTGGCTGCCCCAGCAGCGTCAAGGTCAATATTGAGAAGAACGGGGGATTTGGGGTCAACTGAATCCTCATGCGAGCAGTAGCAAGCATGCCCGTTAGCTCAACCCATACGGGGAGTACCATTCCACCAGCAACGAGGAATTCAGTTAACAGGTGAGCGTTCCCTGACCTCCCCCTCAGGCCGCTGCCCTTGGTCGTCCTTGCCCGGTAAGAGACAGCAACCTCCATATTCACAAAGTCTCCCTCTTCGGCCTTCATCCCGTCCCTTTCCTCCGCAGCCTCGCCCGCATCGAGCCAACGTATACCGAGAATCCGCATAGGTTCAGAGCCTTGTCCAATGTCAGCGACACGGACGCCATGAATCAACGCTGGAAGGGTGGCCTGGAGCGCGTCTTCGAGCATATCGGCAATGGATATGAACAGGGTAGGATTGACAATAGGCCATAAGGAGTGGAGGAGTGAGTTGAGCCATGTAGCGGATTCGGGCGCGTCTTCTCCTCGAGCTTTGGGAGGCTCTTTTTTAGCGGATTGCTAAATTGGATAGTAAGGCACCGCTACGATTTTCAAGTATGGTACACACCTTCTCAATGATTCTTTCATCTTCATGAGGTGTTGGATTGTGGAAAATATCGAATCTATCATAGACTATGACACAAGCCCCAACGCCGATAGCCAGGATGATGCAGCCCATGATGCCGAAGAACAGTTCGAACCAGCCAAAACTCAACCCGTTGAAGAGTTTACTCCAGATCCAAAGAAAAATTAAACCACCTGTCCCACCGATGCCCGCTGAGCCAGCAGCAATCATCGCACTCTGTACTTTTACCTTGGACTCCGCCCCACCTGGAGTTTCCCACCTGCCCCGGTGAGTTTCCTCAACCACTAGAGCCTCCATCGTCGCGTGCCTTTGCCTCGACCCTTCCTCGCCGTCCGGCTTCTGACTCTCTGGATCCTTTTCTCTTGAAGGGTGGGGCGGAATATGCTCAAGCTCAACAGACGTATTGTCGTGGATAATTATCGGCAGATGGGTGACCGGGTCAGTAACTTCGCGTTCGTTATTCTTTCCTTCATGAGGATTTATCGAGTTCGTTTCAACCATTGAGTAGGAGATTGTAGTCGTAAAATGAAAGTTCGATTAAATGGGGCCTTTACATTGCCCAATGGTTTGACGTCAGTGATGCACCAAAAGTTCCACCCCACACGATTCGAGCCAGGATAACCCCGAGACTTTGATCATCGACGTGTTTGGGCTAAAAAAAATTCACGAAAATTACAGTCAGAGAAGTAGTACCTGACAAAGATAGTGATACATACCACATAAAATACGAAGAATAAAGGGAAACAGAAAACCTTAAAATCGATAAACCAAAAAACGCTGGACTGTCGCACAACAACTCAAGGCACGTGATACTAACAGTCGTGTGACGTCACGGAACAGCCCCTGTCGGCAAACGGATGTTTGCTTTCGCCTCTAAATACTTAACACCAAAACTCAAGTAGATACTCTCCCCCCCCATAAAAATTTGTAACTCATTAACATTAATACTTCAGAGACCGCGTCCGAATCTGGGGAAGAACTCTGAAGAGGGCAGCATCACACACTGCTGAAGTAACCCCAAATAGGCCAAGCTCGAAGGTTTGGAGTTTCCAATCCGGGTATTGTCTTTTCGACATTTCTTCGCAAAACTAAAGCAATGTTAGATGGAGATTATTAAGGGCCGCATTAGCATACCATTTTTTCTTGAGCCTTTATGCCCACTGATTCGTCTCCGACCACTGCGTAGAAACCAACTGCAAGGCGCAAACGACAGAGATGGGGCATCTTCTTTGCGAATAGGTCTATCACCTGTGGACTCACAAAATCGAGCTCCATTGATACACAACGTATTTTTGTATATTTGTCCAAAGCACCAAGGATATTGCATACATCCATATAATGGTATGTACGACATGTCAGCCGGAGTGAGGTGATGGGAGCACCTATAAACTTCAAATTAGCAAGTCCAAAGGGTTCTTGGAGAGAAACAGAGAGGGTCAAGTCGAATGATGGGTGGCGGAGAAAGGCCGGTCCTTTATACAAGGGCATACCCACCACAGAACGGCGAGTTATGTGGATCTCTTCCAGTCCCTCTGCATGCAAGCCGAGAATGTGCCAAATGCCTTCCACTCCTTTGGTAGTTTCAACATATACCACGCTTATCTTCTTGAGACGGGGGAAATAGCCCATACCCAGAAGCAGCGGAGAAGCATCAAGTTTCGGCGCTCCCACATCGGAGAAGGCGAAGGATGTGAGAGTTGGCTGATGATTATTGACAAAAGGAAGCAACACAGAAGAAATAATTTTCATACACCTAACATCGGAGGTGTCATGATAATTGGACACTTGGATACTTAGGACCTCCAAGCGCCTAAATATGACCAGTGGAGACAGTAGCTGCCCGATGCTCTGCACCGACAAATCCAATGTCAGAACAGAAAGCCTGGATTGAAACATAGGCCATGTGGACATCATGACAACACACGCATTTTGGGAAAGCACCTCGTTAGACCAAGAGCATAGCTCGAACGCGACGAGACCATCCATATTCTCGAAAATGGAAATTAGCGAGTTGGCTAAATCGCCAGTGGCACCAAAGGCAGGGCCTTTCCGTGGGCTTATAACCCCTAGCTTGGCCGCGGCACGCTTTACCCTCGATATCATCCTCCGTGGTTTTACAGGAGGCCGATCTCGAAGGAGGTCCTTTGGGACGAGTCGCAGTGTGCGGACACGCGAGCCAATATATGGATCACTTTGAGAAATCAGTTCAGCACAAAATGCAATGAAAATCGAAAGGACCTACCGAAGTCGTTGAAGAATATGTATATTTCCCTTGTCCAGGTTATAAATGTCAATGTCCCGGTATTGTATATTTAGCACGGCATCGAAGAATGCATGATTGACAGACATCAGCCTACGAAGTGTCGCTCGTTCCAAAAATTCTGCAACGCAAAGCCAAACGTCGTATGGTAAAACAGTCCTCATACTGAGCTCGTGGGGCTTGTAGTGAACGAAACTTGTAAATTGGTGTGGAGGTCGGAGTCAAACGCGGATGGTCTGCGGCCGCATCCGCAGACCTTGTGGCAATTGCCGAGCTATGATGATGGGAATATCACGTGGCAAAACCTTATAAAAGGATCCACTTTTTTTTTCTTGTTCCTCACTCATTTCGAGCTCGCATTATTGTCCCCCTGCGAATGACTTCAAATCATTGAACATTCGGCTCGCAGGAGTCTACAGCGTGCTCAAGAGAACTTTCGGCTCCTCAGCTGGAGCGCACTCTCGCCATCGGCGATCGACAACATCGATTTGGAGTGAAGTTCCTTACCAGAGGTGCTACATCCATATACGCATCTTTATACAATTTTGTCGTACTACAGCCAATTCTATGATCGAATACCTGGTATTCGTTGACCATGAAACCTCTGAAACCTAAGGCCCCGTGTTTGACGTTCGAGTACTCATAAAGACATGCCAAGGGTACCGGTGACCGGTGACCATACACGCTCGTGAGTTGAAAAATTTCATCAGTTTAAACCTCATTACAGTGAGTACTCTGGGTACCATGGGTCTATGTGTTCGTTTCAAACCCATTCATACAGGTAGTGCATATCTCAAATCCCCTTCCAGGAGCTCACGGTCAATACAATCACTTGACTTCTCTTTGATCCATTCGACCCTCAGCCAGTGTACGATCATAGATTAGGCCAGGCACAGTCTGCCAGTGTGGCTCATGTCATTTGAACTGACAATTGTTCTCCATCGCCCATAATCCACCTTTATACATTTATTCTAGCCGCCTTCACTCAACGGGGATCTAAAGGGTGTGTAGCGTTCTTACCTTGCCTTTCAATAGCACTATGGGCATTGAATTTTGCCTTTGACAGTTAGTGAAGCATTGCTTGGTGTTCGTTCCCATTGCCCTCAGAGCGACTCACTGATAGAAATGATCCAAACGGTCTTGGGATGATACTTGAGCAAATACTGCTGCTTTAACGGATATTGTACTCCACGTATACCTCTGGGCTCTTATCCGCCTCCTCTAAGGTCGACCATGATCCCATCTATTACAAACTTACAATGTCTAATATCTATCATAGCTTCGATCGCCCTTAGAAGACCAATCCTTACCAGTAGTGGTAAATCTACCTACCTGATTACACCTTTCATCTTTACATCAACACTCTGGAACCCCCAACTTATTACTGCCTTCTCGAAACTTATAATTGACGTTTTTTACGTGCTGGAATTCATAGGGTAGCTCACATCAGTATTACACGTAGCATCATGCGACTCCTTCCACCAGGAAAGGCCAGGAAAACTGTCAGATGTATGATGGGACTTTTCAGTTTTCTGTGGTACCAACCATGCGTAAATTCTCGTATTGTCCCCTCGGCGTCGCATTTAGGATTTAAAAACTTACCAGTAAGCCCTTAACACCCCAAGCTCCCCCCTAGCCCCAACTTATTTTTACTCTTCACAGCTGATGTCGTGGCAAATATTTTCCTCGTCGTTACGCCAATCTATATGCCCTGGCATTCAACGCTTCCAGAAACGCCCCGGAAAACGATCGCATTTTCTTTGCCACAACCATCAGTGCGACTACGATTGAGATCGTGCAGGCTATTAATTCAGCGGACCCTCTTCCCATAACACAAGGATACACACACATTTCGAGGTACTTGAACCTCCCCTGAAGTCTTTCACCTCGAACTAATGTTGAGATTCAGGCTTCATCTATGGCCATCATTTGGAGCCTCCCTGTGATCGTTACGTAGTGTTATCGTGCTCTCCAGCGAGGTTGCGACCTGGACGAAGAACTTAGCCAAGACTTATCATTCCATTCGCAGGCCACTATAACAGCTGTGACATTCACTGATGTTTCCCTCGGGACCTATCCTAATACTATATTCTCCTCTCAACATGACAGCCCGATGCTCACGAACAGTATCATCCACTCAGAACCGCCGACAGCCATCCCTCACGCTCAGACGTGAGAATACATTCGTCAAAGGAGTAATCTGTTCATTGAAATCTGGTCCTAAGGGACAAAGTTGTTTCTTGGTAACATGTACAAAGCGCCTACCTAGTATGCCCTTAATGGGCCCATGTACATTTACATCCCGATAAGTCGACGGCGCTATTATATACAACGTAGGCGACCTGTTCAGGTCTGTTATATAGTGAATAATTTCCATAAATTATTTTTCTAACGATGTTTTTTTGTCTTTCTCTTCAAGTTGCTTATTCGTGCTCCTCCAGTTACCTTTTTACTTCTTATTGGGGGAGTTCCAGCGGATCCACTAACAATTCACCTCTCCACAGTGACGATAATGATCATAAACCTCATTATCTGTCAGGGCTCTAACAACCCAACGGCCTAGATAATATTTCTAGAAGTTCTGTGTCCCTGATTTCTGCCAAATCCGAAAAGGACGCAACATAACATCGCAAGGGACTCATGTAAGGATGGAAAAAAAAAACTAACCAATCCCCTTTCCTAGGTCTACTTCCGGACTAGGATATCTAAAAACCTGAGTGAACTTCCACAAGACTCATTGTGGAACGCACAGCACCCGGCCATAGGCACAGAAACAGGGTTTCGCTTGTAGTTACCGCCAGGGCCGTATACCACCAAAACCTGACGCTAGGTCTACGTCCCAAGACCTCTTTTCGAAAATCGGCCGAGCAGGGCGCTCCATAGACCCACACAGAGGCGGAAAATGTTCGCTCAAACCGTTGAGGGTTTGCTAGGCACCCACCAGCTGTGACTGACTGAGAAGGAGTCTCAGGCACTCCGGTACGCTTAGACGCTGACACTCGATCGCCCGATCGCCTACTAATTTCGAAAGAACGGACGTGGTCGGGTGAATGGGCGGCTTTTTATATAGGAAATCGATTAATTTTTTTTTTTCAAAGTGCCACTGGTAGAAGCTGTCCGATATCGCAGCCGGGTCGAACTTGTTACCTAGGCAAAAAATTCGAGGATCTAACACTGCCCCAGAGGGCCTCGCTTTTGAGAATCCCTATCTCAAATGCTGAACGCCTAACGTATTCAAGTAACCAGAGAGAAGGTGAAATCACACACATTCATTCAGCTGACACAATTACAACGTAGTAAAGGTGACATCGAAAATATAAGACAAATGAACGACCCACTTGGTCGATGTCCTAGACCTTGTCCAAGACTCCAAGAACACTAATGGGGCGCTCGTATTCATGGTGTCTACAACATACCATGCCGATTTCAGCAGTTTATATATTTGACATTATATGCCTCCGAGGTCGAATATCCAAATCGAGATCTTCGTAAGTCTTGTTGATGAGCTTGACTCCTGCGCACGGAGCAAAATCTTTCGAAGTGAGGCTGGCCCCTAAAACTAGGTAAAACCATTTTTATTACGCCACCGTTTGTTGAGAATACAGATTAGCCCTTACAAGTAAAACGCCCTGGGATCACGAACTTCCTCAAAATTTCGTAAAATACATTCAGAGTGTAGAACTTTGCTATCGACTGAGCATGCATGACGGGAAATGTAAAGAACGGGTTCATGCCGAGGAACGAAAATAAACAACACCAAACTTCAGGTAATCGCCGGGCTCCGATTGGCCGGAGAGGAAGCACAAGAGGCTGTTCGACTTTGACCATCCCAGCTTTGATCATCGTTACCATACAGTCCGAGTCCGTTCTTAATTATCCACGCCATAGTACTGCACCTGTGTCATCTCACGCTATTGCCAGTCAAATCCAGAACCCCCAAGGAGGTACAACGCCGAGCTGACATCCTGGGCAGCCTCATCGACACCTCTGCTGGCAGTGATAACGAACTCGGATTCTTGATATATGGTTCAATATTATCAAAACAGGATTTAACTATCTTAAATCGGAATCACTACTTGGTTTTGAGTAGACTTCTTTTTGATGCGATCCTTAAAAAGTGAAGCGTACGAGACCACGATGAATCACTTATAATAGGCCCTCTCTTCACGAACCTCAAGGTTGACTTTAACAAACACACCTCATACCCCCCCTTATACTTTGTATTCACCTCTGACAAAAACATGGCCGCCCCGACTGACCCATATGCATTGCTGCACTTTAACACGATTTATGGTGCCTGGCTTAACCTACACATGGTGCCCTCAGCAATGTGTCTAATTTTCCTTGATAGCCCATCAGACCTACAAGTACGGGTACGATACCATATTGTCGCATCTCAAGAGCCCGCCTTTGGACGACCTTCAGAACTTTCTTGGATATTGTGAAGCTTGGGCTATGGCTATCGAAGTTCATCACGACAGCGAGGTAAGCGCGCATCTGGCTACTCTGGTTTACTTACCAGTTAATTCTATTCGTGAAATAGGAAAAGATCGTTTTCCCGTAATGAATCAAAAGATGGATTTCTCTGGCGAAATTGAACAGCATAAAGTTATACATGACACACTAGACAAAATTCTTGCCACCATCTACGATGCACGCACCGACCTCTCCAAGTTTGACGCCACTAAAATGAACGCATTAATGCTCGAATTTAAAGGCCCTTTGGTATTACATTCCTTCCCTGGAAAACGTTATACCCATTTCTAATCGCGACTTTTCAGTTTGCCCACCTTGACGAAGAAGTTGAACATGTTTACGCTTCCAAATTGAAAGAGGCCAATTTTGCGGAAAAAGACGTGCTCGCTATGATCGCGGACCTTGATAAACATGCCAAAGGAACTGGGGATCCTTTCAAGATAGCTCCGTTCATATGCAAGTCAGTACCAACTTGAACCGATGTTATTATAAGCTCACTACCACAATGTGTTGACATCAGCCATACACCTCCAGAACATAAAGATGTTTGGCCTTCCATGTCGTGGATACTACGAAAAGTTCTGATACCATATATACTAGCAAAACGGTATTCAGGGTATACTTTCTTTTGGCTGGTTCCATTCCACATCTCACCGACCTTTCTAGTTATTGGAAGTATTCGCCATATGCTATGTCTTAGTTTACGCTATTACCAAATTAAACTGTTTTAGTCGATCGAGCGGAATATTACCCTGTTCTGGTCAAGAACGAGTCATGATCTTGATAATCCCAGTGAGCAAAGAACTGGCTGCAACTGAACATCGGAACAACTGTACATTGCAAGCACTGACCGAGATTCAGACTGCCCCTCACATTACCATCGCGGCTTTAGGATTGATGTTTAAGACGTGATACCCGCTTAGCCTAGTACAAGCATTTAGTACCACATCTTTCCATGCTACTTCCCGTGTTATCACTCGCGCAATGAACCACCTAAGCCAACCATTGAATCCTATTTCTATTGTTGAAGAAATACTACAACTAGCCACTTCAACCTTTCCAAACTCAATGATCAGTGATGCTGGGGTCGATCCCTTCGTATTTTTGTGTCGCGAAGAATAAGATGCAAGACCTATGTAAGCAAGATGCTACAGAGCAACTCTGGGTTTTATTTCTTGACACATCTGCGTAGAGCATGGTGGTTTCGCGAGCGGGGAAGCACAGAGTGGACGAATTTCACGGAGAGTTTGGATATGGAGTGGATGGGGGAGATTTTTAGATATTATACTGAGGTGGGGTTTTTTTAAGCTGGTTTATAGAAGGGGGGGGGGGTGTTGATTTGTGGCTTAGAGGACGACGGGTATTCATATTGAGACGAAGAAGAGCTCGATTACGTGGTATTATCACGGGAGCGATCCTGAGTGCGGGTATGTCGTCTCGTGCTTTTCCTTCAGTGCCCCTTGGGAACGGGTGTTGATTTTGATATCAGGCAGTTCCAGTGTAGGCAGTGTCAAAATCTCCTCGAGAACAACTTGGCGCATAAAAGGCCGATTGAGGGTAAGTTTGCTTTGAGATATTTGGGTACTGTAGAATAGAGGCTAACGTAGATTGACTGGTGCAGTCCTTGTTGGGAGAAAAAACTTGGAACAAGGTACGCCCCCCTCCCCATCCCCTTTACACACCCTAAAACTCGAACCTTCAAAATACGGTAAATATAAAAAAAGACGCGACACGACCAAAAAAAAACTCACAAAAGATTTGTATGGAAGTAACAACTAACCAACCCTTCTGAGACTACAATTATCTGGAAACCGGAGTAAATTTTCACAAGACTCATCGGAAATTGGTCAAAGAGGGGGGGGGGTTGCGAGGGAGAGACATGAGAAAATCGCGGAACGCACAGCACCCAGCACCAAACGAGGGTTTTGTTTGTAGTTGCCAACAGGGCCACAGACAACCCCCAAACCCGACGGCCAGACCCACGTCCCAAGACCTCTGAACAACGGGTCAGCCGAGCGGGGCACCCCACGGGAACCGGAAAATACTCGCCCAATCTGCTGAGGGTCTGCCTAGGCACCCGCGCCCGTCGTGACTATGTATGGGAAAGAGGCTCAGGCACCCAGGCCTACCCACGATTGTTCGAACGGACGCGGCCGGGCAAAAATGGATACGTCGGCCACCCTACATATAGGAGACCGATGTCGATGTTATTTATTTTTTTCTTTTTCAAATTGCCACCACTAGTAGAACACCGCCACGCTAGTAAAAATTTCGGTGGGGGGGGGCACTCGTTGTCGCAGCCGAGCCACTCTTGTTCCCTAGGCAAAAGTGTGTGTGGACCCGAAGGCATTTCGACCTCTCAGGCTCGTCGTCCTTGATAATTCGTTGCCACCTTTGATATATACATAGAGCTGGGCATGCATTGATGGCTAAAAGCCGCCAAGGGGGGTGAGGGGGAGGGGGGACATTATTTTCTCCCGTTTCGGGGGGCGTAGTTGTTAGAAAAAGGGGCCGCCGGGATCGCAATTTCGATCGACAAACCTCCCAAGCATTTTTTTTTTTTTGCTTCGTGTCGACCCGCGTCGATCATAAGGTTATAACCCAGTCGGACAGACCGAGTTTAGGGATTTGCGACCCAAAATACCCCACTGCACCCCTCTCGTTCGTGGACTTTTTCGTGGAATTTCGGCGGTGGCGAGACTAGATATAAAGCTGTCGGAACGGAGATTCCCCCGAAAATCCCGTGAACGACCGTCTTGGCATTTCTTGGTCGTTGTGCCCAATCGCGGGAGGCGTATATTGGTGGAAAACTGGCTAGTGGCTAGTGATTATTTAGCTTCACAAAAAAAAAATCGGTATTGAATGAACGATCGTATGAAGAAAAAACTCCGCGGACAGGCTAGAGAGCGAACATTGAACGCGTCGGTTGGTTTCGCACCGCATTCTGCCCAACACTAAAGTGTGCTCCGATATGTGAAGACCCGACTCACTGGATAGTAAGCACCTCGTGTCAAATGAAGTCTGTACCCGAGTATCGATTCCATCTCAGCTCTGGCATGGGAGAGGCTGTTAATAATTACCATCGATAAAAAAAAAACCCCATTAACGGAACTCGTTTATGCGATAGCCGCTCCATAACCAGCCATAACCTCGCTGCCAATTCTGATAACAGTCAGTTGATATGCGATCGGTCCACGACGCAAAAACGCCAAGAACGAGCTATTCAATTGGACGCACATCGTGCAAGATCATGACACCACCGCTTGCCCAATAACCCCCCTTCCAACAAAGACACGCCCAACTCTATTTTTGACAGCTCTGAGCACCTGCGAGGGCGCGTGCCGACTCGGGGACGAAAACGTGTCGGACTGGGCGGAACGTGACCTGGCTTGGGTCCTGAATTTCCTGAACCTTCAACTTGATTTGTCGGCATCTCCCTGAACGCCCCCTGGTCTCCTTGATTGTTTTCTCCAGTTTCTCCGTGTTATTGATTATTAGCCCCGTTTTTTTTTCTTCTCGAATGATAATCGACCCTTGGCCAACGATGGAGGGACGGAGGCATCGATCGCGTGAAAAGGGGTCGCAGCACGCACCCAGCTAAATAAATACCTGCAGGCCTTTAGCCAGGCTGTGATAAATCTCCTCGGCCGGAGACCGAATTTTTTTGTTGTTGTTTCGTTTTGACTGTCTCCCTCCGCCACTCCACTCTGCTGAACGACGATGGCCATGATGATGTCGCCAATGGTCTCGAAAACGGCCCTGAACAACTTAAGAAGTGCGTAACGTCAACCCGCGTTCCCGTGAAGCTTCTTCTTCGAAAAATCTCACGTCCCGAGTGACAGTTGCCGGCACATGTCTCCACTCCTTGGCGCTGGTCGCAACGGGCTTTCGCGCCGCACACCGGTGGAGGCGGGCCAAGTTTTTCTGGGACGACATCTGGGCACTGGTGGCTGCGGCGTTGAACTCGATTCTCCTCATCACACTATGGGTGCGCGCACACACAAGAAGTCAATCCTTTGAGGTGTCTGTGGGGCTACTGATTCAATGGCGACTCCACAGCTCGAGCTGCCCTAGGTCATCCACTGACTGCACTGCAGGGAAGGGTATTGCATATGGTGATGTCGCTCACATTTATATGCGTAATATGGTATGTCCCTCAATGTTAGATCTTTCTTTTCTGGAGTTTGACGCATCAGCATATTTCAGGGCGGCTCGTGCGAGCATAGCATGCAGCATCCTTCGACTCCTGCCTCCCTGCAGAACCAAAAAATTTGTTCTGGGAATGATCGGATGGTTCGCCATCACATTCACGGTGCTATTCGTTCAAAGGATTTGGTGGTGTGGGAGTAACAAAGTCTGGACTGATGATTGTCCATGCTGGACTCCTTTCATTATCGAAAAACTCTGCAGTAAGCACCCTACATCCCACCAATGTCTCCATGAACTCCCTGAAATTAGTTTTTGCCAGCCGATGTCATCGCAAACGTCATGCTCGTCGTGGTTCCGGTATTCATGCTCTGGAATTCAACGCTACCAAAGGGCCCTTGTTGGATGATACGCGTCGTGTTTGCCACAAGTATAACTGTCACAGCGTGCAGCGCTACACACGCTGTCTACGTCCTAGGCGATAACCGGGTTCTGGAGGGGTTTACAGCCCATTTCGAGGTTCGTCGGTCCCGGTTCACATCCATCCTGCTGCTCCAAACACGACTGACGATCTCCATCTAGGCAGCTGTAACGGTCATGATCTGCAACCTCCTCGTCATCGTCACTTTCTGTTACCGGGCGTTGCGAAATGGACACGACCTTGACGAAGAACTGAGCGAATACATGTCGTCGCGGACTGAGCGCAGGGCGCCTTTGACAGCAGTGTCCTTCACCGAGATTTCGACACAGAGTCCTGGAAGCTCATTCTTGTCTTACGAACGGGGTACCTCCGTATTTCGGGACCAGCCCTCCACAGCCAGCCACCTGACAGTACCAGGCCTTTCCAGCTCGTCCAAGCAACAATTTCCCTCATCTAGTTCATGAATCGTCACTCCACCAACTCAGCTCGAACAAGCCACCCGACACAATGTACAATACCATCGCCATATACTCTGATTTGCTATGCTCTCGCGCTTTTTTTATTATTTTGCTTTCGTTTTTTGGAGTGCTATGTATCGTTTTCAGCTAATAGCGGTTTGGATGCCGTGGATAATATAATTTACCTTGACCTATCGTTGGCGATATAACCCCCCCCAGAGAAACATCTTCTAGCAGCTGAATTTGAAGGAGATAGCGTCGAAATCCTGCTTAGCCTAACGAATGGTATTGACCACATCAAACTCTCTTTTATGCCTTCTTCACTGTCTTATCACCAGCCTTTTTCTCCGCCGACTTCGAATGCTTCTTCACATGTGCGCTGAGTGTCGGGTGATTCACATTGTCTAAAATCCACAGAACCCGGTACCGAAAGGAAGGAAACAGTAGGCAGGTGTCTCAAGCCTAGTTTCGACTAGCGCAGTATAAGGTCTTTTGGAGAAAATGACGTCGACGCTGGCCGAGTCGGAGATAGCACCGTGATGTCGACAAAAGACATTTCTTCTCGGGCGCTAAAACAGCGTTCAGTCATTCTGAGGGCTAGTTCGCGGAAGTATTTCGCAGTTAGGGGTGGAAAACCGGGACCTCGGAGTCCATAAATGGGTATCTCGACCAGTCTGGTTCAGCTACAAGTTGTCTGGGCTGAGGCAATTTGAAGGATCTGCAATTAGTGGCTGTTAAAATGCAAGTCGTCGATCAGCGTGAAACCGGATGACCTCGACTCGGAGCTTGGGGTCTTACTGCCTTCCGTTATCTTCCGTAGCGGGTGTTCAGACGGTTTTGTTCTCAAGGCTCTCAAAATGCAACCAAGAAAGATGTCTATTGTTGGGATTCATGGTGTGGGTCTCGTTGGTGGAGTTTGGAGAATTGGGGAGGCAGGGTGGGAGCTTTGTTTCGTATGTGGAGTCGTTATTTCCAGGGCATGTTTGGTCGTAATTTGTGACAACAAGCAACTGTAGCTGTTATAGGCACGACCTGTCTGCCAGAATATATCTTTTCGAGGCTCTTCTTCAACTGTGCTCTGTCGCTTGTAAGGCTTGCAAGTTGGTACGTCGTGGCATTTTTTTTTTTAGCGAGTATTGGATTGGAATTAATAGGAACATCGGAAATTTACATTTGACTATATATACTTCAAGAACCACTGATCGCTTTTTGCTTCCTTCCCTTCTCAAGTTGGTCTCATTTCTCATCTCGGAGGCCTTCAATTGCAACTCTTTTGGGCCGTGCACAGCGCCCTCCTTGCACTCACCCACCGCTCAATCCTGTTCACCGACATCGTTCTTTTCTCGGCCAGCAACAAGATGTCTACAACACTCGAACCACCAACCCGGCCGTATGCTGCTGCTGGCGCAAGTCTCGAGGCGTCCCTTTCGGCCAGGTCATCGACAACGCATATCGAGATGCACGAGGACGGGAACAACGCCACAAATACAGAGCCTCCGACAACGAATCACCCCATGTCGAACGTGCACGACGGGGCTTCCGTACTCGGGGCCTCTGAGCCAAAAAGCGCATCGAGCGCAGAGCAACCCGCACCCGCCCCCGACCACCCAGTTCCACAAACACCACAAACACATCTAACATTTTTGGTTATCTCCGGCCGGAGGAGGACGATGTCGTTTGAACCGGAGACAACTGTCGGCAGGGTGAAGGAGCTGGTTTGGAACGCGTGGCCTACAGGTGATTGCTCCCGATATCTTACAGCAGCTACAGCCATGAAAACGGCACCTTGACTTTCTAGAATGGGAAGATGAACGGCCCATGGCGCCGTCATATCTGCGGATACTCTATCTCGGAAAGATGCTGCAGGATGATGACACCCTAACGAGTGCGTTTTTTTCCTATCCCTATCACATGCAACCCCTTCCTATTCCATTCATTGTGTTCTTCCCCTGGTGTCTAGCCCAGGCCCGCACTGTTGTTTTTTGCTCACGGTGGTATTTACAGAACTAAAGTTCCCCACGCATCTCCCTCAATCAACACCAGCACCCACGCCGACGATAGTTCATCTATCTATCCGTCCGATTCCCCCGGCAGGCGAGGGTGACCTGAAGAAGAAACGGGGTCGGGGTAGGAACACTGACAGTGAGTTTTCTCACCAACACTGCACTAAATTAGACCCGTTACTAACTACCTTCGGGTTAGGCGGTGCCCAAGATACCGCCAGTCCGCCTACCGAGGATAGTGGAGCTGGGAGCTGTTGTTGTATTATTTGTTGAAGGCTGTTGGGCAAGAGGAGCATGGTTGTTATGTTCGTCATCCACACTACATCGGGGGCTGATTTACATCACCCCCCATATTAACGCTCCTGTTGCTTTGACACCCTATCCGTATCGTCACTACTTTCACCCCTGTTCTCATGCCCCTCAGGTTCAACACGCCATGTGTCACATTTCCACTGCCGACTCCCTTCAACGCAACGCTGTTTACTTACATCATTCCCTGGAACACGCACCATCCATTCATTCTGCATCTTATCATTAAATTCAGACCCCTCCCGGCTACATCCACAACGCTTATTATTGTTAAACCACCACCCTGGCCCCTACCCATTCTGTCCTTATTCGCTTCCTCCCCACTTGCTACATCACCCGGTGTTCTATCGACGTCAATACTCTGGTAAGCGTCTCCCACTTAGCCCGGTTCCACTGACTTAATCCATTAACGCGCACTAGGCTGGCGAATAACTCGCCGCCTAACCTTTCTGTCCTTTCTTAGAGGCTTCTCTTGCACTCGAACAATTGCCTCCGCCGTTCGTATACTGATTATCGATTTACTGTTCATTCTTTTTTTCAGATATTCTGGGTTTTCCGGGCTGCTTGCTTTCTTTCAAGTTCATCGGATTTGTTCTTTTTCTCCTGCTTCTGTAACAACAACATTTCATGGCGGGTTCGGCCGCTTGTATATTACACTTGATTTAATGCCATACACGTTCCCTACCCTTGATAATGTGCGCTATCAGTATTCCTCAACCTTTTTCAATCCCAGTCCTCCACCCCTCTCAGCTCTGACGTCAAAATAGTGGTCTTGTGTGCTCCTATTGGATAAATGGAGATTCAGAACACGAGAGAAATCCATTATATTTCATTATACACAAGCATGATGGGGTGATCGAAAAGAGATTCTACGGATGATAAGGAGCTATTGATCTCCTAGAAAGCATTACAGATGGGTACAAGAATGATTTTGAGTAATTTGTTGGTCAATTTTTGCATCACGGGAACGTCCACAAGTGAGATAGAAGCGATCATCTACTGCATCCTGCCCAAAACTCGGGGCTGCGAGACATCCGCCATGTTGATGAAGATATCATCAGCAGGGTGACGGTAAAGGGGTGCGCGGAGGCGCTTCTGGTCCAAGTGGTGACCAATGAAACCGATGCTGCGACCGAGGACGAATAAGCCGTTAAGAGTACCAATCTTGATGTACTCCTCAGCTTCCTCAGGGGTGAATGCTCCGCTGTCACGAAGAAGGTCAACGAAGCAGACGGCGATGCATCCATCAACATTCAGGATGAGCTAAAGGAAGGCGAAAATAAGTCCAGTGATTGTAATGATAGACTGGGAATAACCCACAGTATCCTTCTTCGATGTGGTAACCTTCTCAACGGCCAAAGCGTAATCCAAGAGACTGTGACTGGGGAAGTTCTTCCTCACGTACTCCTTGACGAGTTCCACACGGAGATCGGGGTTGTTCACACTCTTGATCTTGTGGCCAATCCCACTGACTATAGAGTAGATATTAGATATAATCCCAATAGTAGAGTCAAATCGCGAGTGACTCACTGAGTTTGTTTGCCTTCCTGGATTGGTCGACGAATTCTCGGGGCGTGAGACCTGTGTCACGGGCACCAGAGAACATGGAAGCTGCCTCATCGAGAGCACCTCCGAATCGGCTACCAATAGTCAGAAGACCAGATGCGAGGGAAGAGATCAAATCTTTTCCGGCACGAGACGCAACGATTGTGTTCATTGCACTTAGCAAAAGTCGATAAGCATGATTGAACAATGAAAATTCAGAAGAACATACCCAGAGACGGCAGGGCCATGGTCGGCGGTGAGCATGAGTACCATCTCGATGAACTTAGTAGCCCAGGGTGGTAGGCCTACATTAAAATCAGAAACTGTCACCACTTTGCGTTATTGGGAAGGACTTACGGCGTTTGAACCACAACAGGCTGACAACACCACCGAGGCCAATATCCTCCTTGAACACGTCTGAAATACGCATACCGGCGTAAAGGAGTTCTTGACCACGCTCATCGGAGATAGTCGAGATGAAAGCAGCGGGTTTACGGATAAGACCGAGTTCCTTTAACATTTTCAGTTTCTTATTAACAGATAACATGGAAGATAAAACGCACCTGTGCCCACTTGTAGTCCATGGGAATAACAGGAGGCTCTCTCTCTGCACGAGGAGAGATGATCCCGGTCTTGACAAGGCGCTGGTAAGTATCGCTCAATGCATCCGGAAGTTGCTCGAAGGTGTCGGGTACAATGAAACCAGCAGCTCTCATCGCCGCGTTCTTGGCATCTGCGGTCTCGAGCTCGCTGTTGGCCATCGACCCAGCATGACCGAACTGAACCTCAGTGGCGAACATCTTAGCACATGTTCCGATAGCCCAGGCGACGATGGGTTTCTTGATGATTCCCTTCTTCACGGCATCGATGACACGGTACTCTTCGATTCCACCGACCTCACCGAGGAGGACAAGCATCTTGCAGTCGGGATCGGCCTCGTATCGAAGGAGATGATCAATGAAAGTAGAACCGGGGTAACGATCTCCACCGATGGCGATACCCTCGTAAGTACCGTTGGTGACGAGCGAGAGGATGTTGTTCAATTCATTGGACATGCCTCCAGACTTGGAGACGTATCCGACAGAGCCAGCACGATAGAGCTTTGAGGCAATGATGTTGTCCATCATCCTAAAAGAAAACGACAGAGATTGATTTTTGTTCAATTTATTAAAATGTTACAAATACTTACCCTCCTGAGTTTCCAATCCTGAAGCATCCAGGCTTGATACCACCAACAGTAGCAGGTCCAACGATCAAGACCCCTTTCTCAGCAGCCTTCCAGAGGATCTCACGCGCGTGCCTCTCGGGGACACCCTCCGCAATTAAAGCCAGGCACTTGATTTGTGGGAACTCCAGGCACTCAAGGGTGCTGGAGTATACACTCCGTGAGCTTGCAAAGTTGACGACAACATCGACGTCAGAGTGCTTCGACACGGCCTCTTGCACACTCGTGTACACGGGTAACAAGGTCTCCTTGGTTCCCCAGTAGAACTTCTGGATGTGGTGACCACCGAAGGGGTAGATCATAGCTGCAACACTGGGCGTTTCCCGACCACATGAATAATCGAAGTCCAACATTCCCTGAATGGCACGAGGCTGGAGGCCATACACGAACGAGCGTGTCGTCGCATCGAATGGTCGGTATGATGGGCGCCTTGTTGGGCCATGGGTCTCGAAGCGCACGATTTGGTCATCGGGCTGCGTCCTCTCACCATCCTTCCGGATGCTCCCCACACCCTCGTTTCCTGTAGGGGTCTCTACTTCAACTTGTGCGGGGGGTGTGCCAACCTGGACGCTCTTTGTACCAGCGTCGCCTCCGTAACCACCGTGCTTCTTCACGTCGACACCCAAGGCAAGAGGGACAATCTCGGTGATGTGCGTATCCGGACCGAATACACGAATGGGGACACCGAGACTCTCGCCAAGAAGACGCATGGCCTTAAGGCCTTCCTGATAGTTCGGACCACCACGACGGACGAAGATTGAGACGGCATGTGCGATAAGTTGATTCTTGTATTCCTTAAGGGCGCGAATGATTCCCTTGAAGGTGGCAGCCACGTTGGTGAAGTTGGCAATTCCTCCACCGATGATGAGAATCTTGCCTTTGGGGTTACGTTTGCCACGAGTGACAAGGTCGATGATTGTCTTCGCGTATTCGTAGGTCTGGCCCTCTGTTGGTGCCCCACTGTACTCGCCGTAGTTGGCCAATTCATCAGCGAAGCCATGGGCGGCGATAGCGTCGGAGTAGACGACTGAGGCACCACCACCAGCGACCATGGTCCATACACGACCTTCGGGATTAAGTACCGTCAATTTCAAGGATGCGCCGGTTGAAGCATCGAGTTTCTGGATGTAAGCTTCCTCCTTCGTCAAATCACGTCCAAAGGGTGCGGGCCAAACCTGCATGGCGGATTAAACCTAGTCACGCAAATAGTGAAAAAAGTACAGCCTACCATTGGTGGACCACGATCAGCAGAAACTTTCCCCTTCCCAGATGCTGAAGCCTGTTGGGCGGGAGCCTCGTTTCTCTCGTACACACTCAGATCACGGGCGATGGCCCATTTGGGACCGCAGATGCTCTCTGCTGTCTGATCCAGCTTCGCAGCCATATCAAGGTAGCAAACCTGGGGTTCGCCGCCGTTGACGCCATCGAGAACGACGAGAGGGTTAATCTCAAGGTAGGCAAAGTGGAGGTCAACGTAAACGCTGTAGAGACGAATGAGGAAATCAACAAGGGTATCCTTTTTCTCTGCAGGGACGTGGGTAAGAAGGGTGGAGGCAATTGCCTCGCGAGTGGGGAATGGTTGATTCACAGGAAGGTTGAGGACGAGGGCTTTGGAGTCGACGTCGCCGATATCAACACCACCTTCGTGGGTGAAGAGAATAGAATCGCCTTCACGTGCTGACGTAACACAAACATAATATTCGGTGTTAGAAGGGTGGGGCAGGAACGGCTCGACTATGAAGTTGTTGAGTGTTCCCGTGATGGTCTCGACCTGGAAATGGAAGGTCGGTTAGATTGATCAAAAGTTTTAGAGTAAGAGAACACAGAAATCGCGCATACACCCGCTGCCAAAAGATCACGTGCGTAATAAAACGCGTCTGCCTCCTGTCCGGCGCGAGGCTAGGCTGTGGCACAAGACAAGATCGATACAAAGATGTGAATTGATATGAATCAAATCGATAGGAGATGGATAATGATACCATCGATGGTATCCCATCGCAGAGAGCAACAGCTAGAAGAGTAAGAACATAGGTAAAGCCTACCTTCTGTGGTTTTCCGGCCCTCTCAGCAATCCAAGGTTTTGCCTCATCCCAGGTTTTGTTCAGGACCAAAAGGCCAGCCTTTCCGCGACGCTTGATGAGCTGATCCGGCTTCGCAACGAGTTTGGAGTTGAACACCCAGCCGGGAAGCTTCGTGTCGGGAGTGATAGAGTTAGTCTCTGGGTCCCACGAGACCTGCGCGACCTTGGGTGCGGGATATATGAATTTTGTTTTGACGGTGGCGTGTTGGGCGACGGGGGGCGCGCGCTCCAGCCAGTAGGCAAGGAGGAGCTTGGCGTCATACTCTCGGATAGCTGCATTGATTGTCAGTCATATATATAGTCCATAGTGAGTTTGAAGAGAATTGCTACACACCTTTGGAAGACATTTGAGAGGGAAAGGAAGAAAAAGAAAAGAAAGGAAAAGATGGAGAAAAGGATTGAGCGAAGCCCAGGGATTAAGAGGAGATTTCAAAATAAATCACCGGGCCAACACCCCAAAGTTCACACGCGATCAGATAAAATCGCAATCCACATATGGCGAGATTATATCAATTGTGCCATCGTACCATCCATTTTTTCACTTGTCCGACTGAAAAATAGTGCGATACAGCCATAAGAACAGCCTGAAAATACACCTTTTTGACAGGAAAAATGGAAAACCATAGTGTCTGCACCAACCATTGAGATGCCGACAGTTGCGGGCGTACGGCCCCGATGGCTTCGAAGTTGTGTTATCGTATCAAACTAGGTGGGGAAGCCTCCACCATATCTTCTAAACTGCGATTATGATAGTTATCTAAACATACAAGTACTCGGGTCCGAGTTTAAAGGAGTTGGACGATCCACCTCCTACTTCGCTGGGGATTGTAAATGAATCAGGGGACAGAAAAGCATGTGCAATCCTATCAAGGAGGATATATTTTGCGATGGTCCTCGCACAGCCATGTAACCAGATTCCCGGAAGCATCTTATTTATATTATCGGGGTCAACATGGCGGTGGGGAGTTGTGGCCATTATTGGTGTTTTGAAACGGTGTCATGGAGGCGCTCCTAGAACGGGGGTACTATAAAAATACGAACCTGCGGCTGTGCATGCTCCTGTCCCAGCACCTAAAATTTTTTGTTTATATCATGATCTTTGCTTTTTTTTTATTACAACAATGTTGGGGAGGTAAAATAGTCTTTTGATCTTCAAAACGTCAAAAAATCGCGATGTTTTTGACAGGCATGATGGAACACGAGTGGGTGCCTGTGACAAGCGAATCTTGTACCTATGACATACCCGAAGACTGGAGAAAAACGTAGCAGATCAGTGGTTTCAATAGATGCGATAGACGCCTGATCAAGAGATTTAGGTGATAGTTGTCAGAAGTTTATAAGACTAGTAGAAAAATACACGCAATTTGACTATTTTAAGCTATACGTATATGATGGACTGTAACCAAACCCTACTCGCGAATGAAGCCGTATCCTCTAAGTCTAGAGTCGTTCAAGCAGCATTAATAGGAAGATAAGAATCTGTACGAAGGTCTGTGAGCGCTAGTTCGGAGTGGGTGTGGATGGGCTCACCTATCAAGACGATTTTTCGACCGGAAGTCCGATCAGTAGCATTGAGAGTAATCTAATCAGAGTAGAAGTATTAGTATCAAGAGATGATCAATGCGCGGCGAAGGCTACGCACAAGGGTTGACGACGTTGCACTTATAAGGGCTAACACAGGCGGTGGGGCCAGAGTACCCAATTCCACCGCATTGACCCCACTGAGGAACGGTGCCACCAGTGGGCTGGGTAGAGCCGGAAGTGGTGGTTCCAGTAGATCCACCGTAGGTAGAACCGATATCACCGAACTTGATGTTGGAGAAAGTGACGGATGCGTTAGGGGAGTTCTTCTCGACATCCTCAGGTTTGCCAGAGGTAGTCGCACAAGGTCCACGCTTGACTCCGGGAATAGATGGGTCCTTGTCAATGGGGTAGCTGCTGTCGAGCCAGAGCATGTTTGCTGCGTGGTCGTCCCAGATACTGAGCGCCAAAACCATGCCGTTGTTGAAAGCGTCACCCATGGGCTTGAGACCACCTTTGGCAGCAAAATCGTTGGTGTCGCCGAATTTGGTCTTCTGCTCCTTGCAGAAGTTCTCGGTGATAGAGTTGACGGAGGAGATGCCGGGGATCTTGACGTTTGAGTTTTGGATGACCTTGCCGTTCTGGACGTAGATGCGGCGAATCTCAGAGAGAGCGCCGTTGGCAGTGCCGTCAGCGGTGATGAATTGAGTGACGACGGTGATCTTGGATCTAGTGTCGACGGTACCGCCGGGGCCTAGGAAGCCGGGCTCGCCCATACGGTAGGAGTTGAAATCACAACCATCCTTGTCACAGATTCCACCGTATCTGTTGGAGCCATCACCACACTGAGTACCGGAGCAGCGGGTCTGGCCTTTGGTGGAACAGACGTGGGGGGTGTAGGCGGCAGCCTGGGAGTTGGCCTCCCAGATGTCCATCTCCGAACAACAGGTACCATATTGACCAACACCGGCATTGGGGTCATTGGGAGAAGGATTCCAGCCGATGGTGTTAGCCTAAAGGGGATGACCTTTAATAGTGCTTAATGTAAGGAAAAAACTGGGAGTAGCTTACCTCGCCGTTGATGAATTTAATGTCATGAGGGCACTGAGCGTCACAGTATCCAGTTCCGTACTTGGCACCAGCCTTGTTGGTGGGGTATTTAGCAAGACCACCATCAGCGTCCATCTCGACGAAGTAGAGGGCGCCGTTAAGTCCACAGGGGAGGTTGGACATGTCAACATCAAAGGTGAACTCCTGGTTCTTCAACTTAAACATCTGGTAGGCGGTGTCGCTGGCCATGAGGTACACACGCGAACCAACATTCTTGCCAGTAACGAATTTGAGAGTGAGGGCAGTACCAGTAGAGGTGATACCATAAGTGCCGGAGTAGTCTGCACCATCTACGGCACAGTTTTTCGCACAGGTGGCGGGGTCAGGGCAAAGAGTTGTGTCGAAAGTGTTACCGGTGTAACAGTTGGTATAACCACTGGTGGTGTGGAGCCAGCGCCAGTTGGCGTCCAGCACGACGGACGTGTTGAGGGTTGTGCAACCTCCGCTCTTTGTGCACCTCTGGGAAGAAAGTTTGGGGTGGGTCTCAGGAGTCTGCGTGCCAACTTGCTGAGCGCGTGTCGAGGCTAGGAGAGAGAAGGCAATGAGGGCAGCGGTGTAGTACCGCGAGATAGAAGGAGCCTAATAAATCAAAATAAGCCTCGAGGAATGTGGGGGTTTGTTGATCAATTTACCATGGTAGATAGCAGTGGTCGACTAGGTGAGGATGAGAGAGGATCCTACTTAAAAACTCGAAGTTAGTGGGTAGGTATGGAAAGCATAGGGGTTGAAGGGCTCACAGAGAACTGGTGCGTTTCCTGAGATGAAGTTTGATAGCATTTTGCTGGAGCCTTTTATACCCCCTCAGCAACCGCGGCCCCAGCGTTGTAAGACTCAACACTTGGCAAAACGACGAGCACATCGTTGCGCCCATTCGCGCAACGTTATGGTGGTCCAGTAGCAGGATAATCGTCGGTATTTTCCCGCGATGTAGGACGCTCTTTCTTCGGGATCTTCCTCGGGGTTTGGAGAAGCGGGAACGTTAATCGAGGCGGAAGAAGCGTCATAGGACTTCTTAAATGCTCGGTTGCTCCTTCCAGAATTTGGGAGTAGTCGTAAGCAGTCGCGCCGCGCCCACCCAGAAAAAGGATTTGCTTGTAATGCGCGTCGTTAGTCTGTCTTGGTTTTATTTTGTGATTCGCGTTCGATTGCTGTCCGGGTAAATGGTGGCTATTTACTGGACAAATGCCATGGGGCCCGGAGGACGTGTGTGGCGATGATGCATCTTGTCGGGGGCTGTTGTAGTGTCTGAGGAGACTACTGTTATTACCCCACGGGAGAAATAAGTTGAAAGGCGGAGAACGTGCTTACTTTACATGACCCATTGCATATGATGGCTTAGGGTTGTGAATATTTGACACTGATGACAGCGAATCCTGCGCGATTAACATTGGGCATTTGATCCAAACAAAGAAAATGTTGATTTTCAAAGAAATTAGGCCAGGCAACTGAAAACCAGGGGGCTTCCGAGAACTTGACCACCCTACCTATGTAACATTACAATCTGTTAGGATTCTTCGAAAAGTAAAGGAATGGCGAGGAGCCCAAAGTGGACACGGACCCAGTTGAATCGGAACATAGTCTTGGCTCGAATCTCCACGTGCATTTCCCCTAAAGACCGGACCGTGCTGTTGAAACGTGACGTGCAATAGACGCCGAAGAGTTGAGGATTGGTGGCGCTCAAATCGGAGTCCTTTTGTTGCCTATCTGTAGGTGTTAAACGACTAGGCCCCACATTATAAGCGGTGAATAATGTAACACATGAATAGAAGCCTTCATCTTTATTCCACGAAGGTTTACCACAACAAAACGGGGTTCTGGAGGGGAGAGAAAACGACCTGAAGGCTTGAGGAAGATTAGATTGTTTAAAGGACTGCAGAATCCGATCGTGTGCAAGAACAAATTCATAGGGACCACTCGCCAAAAGTACTTGGGGCTTGTCCTCCCAATTTAGTTTTTTAGGTCTGTCATCACAAAAATACCGCACACTCATGACCGTGTCATTTAGGCATCGGAGGTCAAGGCCAGATTATAAAAGTCATCAACAGGAGAATAAGACATCGTGAATTGATGTCCTTGACCTGGAAGTGGCGAGTGCATTGAGTAATTCAGTGAGTGGCCGGTGACTAATTCCAGAAAGCCATATATTATATTATAGATAACGTGTATGCGGGAGACAACCAAGGATAGCTGTTCAAAATACAGCCCATTAGACATAAAGAAATTACGAGCTGCGGAAAGCGTACCATGCTAGTTTTTTTTAGTTGACTGTTGCTGCGAGAGGGTCGGATGTCGTTTCAAAACGAATTTGTCCATTTGGTCCGCCCATTCGTTCACATGCTGCTTCTGCATCAGCATGAAAAGCATCTGGTAGACCAGCTAGTTTTCCAGGTAGCAGGACGTGAGGAAGGAGACGGGTGTGGAATACACGGTGAGACACCGAGGCACCCTATAATACCAAAGATTTGGATTCAGATAAGATTTATTCCAGTGGCCAGGGCGATGAGATAAAAGAGAGAGAGAAAAATACTTACGAATTGTTGGTAAATTCCACCCATCACTGCCGCTACAGTATCCCCTTGAACTTTGTATAGCCCCACACTCTTTAAAAGCTCTTTCTGATCTTCGTCAGGTCGAAGTTTATGCGCGGCAACAGTGGGTGTCCAACGTAGCACACGTCCAAGACCCCAGACGGGACCAACGTGCTCACCCAACACGTAAGTATTCAGCGTCCGAGAAACGATTGCCTCCACGTCATGTTTCGGAAGGAGGGCTGGACTCGATGTAAGGAGAAGAAGAAGGTACGATTCAAGCACTCTACGCCCTATTGGTAAATTTAGTTAGAATATTCAACTCATAACAACATTCAGGGAAGCGTGTGAGAGAAAATATGGTGTTGATACTCACCAATGAAGGATAAACCAGCATTATGACCATTGATAGCTGCTGGGTGACTACCATGCGTTAATATACGTCTTGCGAGTTCTCGCGGGAATTGAAGTGTCGGAAAGAGCCCATCCAAATGTTCCGCAAAGTGAAGCTCAGGCTTCCTGGTGCGCGCATTCCAGTCTTCCCTCTCGTGCTCTTGATGTCCACCTTCTGCCCTCCCTGTGCTTGAGTCCCTCCTCGCGTCCCCAGTAAATAGTCCGCTTGTATCAAATTCATTCTCGTCAGCATACACCGCTCTTGCCTCTTCAACCACAACTCTTTTTGGTATGCGTTGTGCAGGCGTCCGGGTTTCATGATCTGGGCGTGTCTTCAGAGCAGCTTGGACATATCTCCTAACTCCTGCAACCACAATTAGCGAAAGTGAACAGACTCGTGTGAGCTTGGCTAGGTTAGTACTAACCTCTAGGTGGTGCCAATGCAGAGCCAGTAGGAGTGCAGTTGCGTAGAGTTGTACTTAGACAGCGTAAAGGACGAGACATAACCGTGAAACCAAGTTGACCACCGTTTACTATATGATTTCTGTAACTGGCCTTTCAGAGTTTCATTTTTGGCCAAAAGTTCCAAGGTGGGATGAAAAAATTCGAAACGTCACGTGACCCCAAATTAGGGCTGGTCATTTCGGCGGACAGCTCGGAATTTCAAGTTGAGTGATGCCGACTTCCCTTGATAGCTTTGAAAATCCAGCCTCATCATTTGGATATGCTTAAGGTTACGTTTCTCGTTGGTGTCAACGACATGGCATTCACAGAATTTGACCATCACGAAAACTCAAAACCCCTGCGAAAACAGAATCTCGATAATGGCGTGGAAAGCTGGGCACACAGTACATGGTGAGTTGCGCTGCGACCGCATGATGATAGACGTAACAGGCTAACGACACTACGAATATGACATGGCCTCGAGGAATCGACGCCCATAACGATCCACTTTTCCGCTAACGAACCGAACGGCCCCAGAATCTCTCAGGGAGCCCACATAATATATCACGGCCCGGTGACGAACTTCGGCTGGCCGCTGGCTTGGGAACTTCATCAAGGCCTCTAGAGTCCTCGGGAAATTCTAAATGGAGCGAGAATTCATATCTCAAAAACCTATAATTCGAAACTGGCCGTTAACTTGATGCAATATTAACAGAACAAAATTCCGACCCTGCCCGTCAGACGGGTGCTTCTCTCGACTTCTCTGCCCCACAACTATCCTTTAAAAGGCCCTCCGGGTAATCTCAGGGTACAACTTTCTCTTTCTCGGAACTACCTCTAGTGTTCTAGCTTCTACTCGACACATTCTTACTACTATACCCGAATCGACGCCTCTTCATTGCTCAGGACCTCCACGAACATGTTTTCAAACACACCCATGTTGAACCTCACGCCTGTTTCAGGCAGTTTTCCCTTCCAACCAAAGTATATCCCATTGACAAGTGCTGCCAAGGTAGTACTAGGTTCAGATGTGCGAGATACAACTTCGAGCAGCGTTCGCACAGCAACAGCACTAAACGGGTGGTTCGCTTCAAAGCCGCCTCCCCGAATTAATGGTGTCAACGGCGATCACGCCCTCGCCCCTATTTCTTCCCTTCCTCTCAGCTCTTCCCATTCCGAGATATGGCTGGAGGAACAAAAGGTAAGTTAAAAGTCTTCTATGCAATATACAAAACTAACACATTACCTCCTGCCAGGTTTACATTCGTGACCTCGACACACCCTTTGGAACATTCGTCAATAACGTCAAGATCAAAAGTACTACAGTCCTCAAGGACGGCGACATTATCGTGCGTTGTCCACTCACTCGAAAATCGCCCGTATTAGTGACATCTAGCGTTCCTCCAATTCTTAAGTCCCTCGGAATACCTATACCCAGAAACCGCAACACACCATCACATATAACCGATGAGCATCTTTCTCCAATCATCGCGAAAGTGGTCGTGGCCGGCGTTCCATCATGATACCCATACCCCATCCTGTTTTTTTACATCATACACCTGTACGGTATCTATACCCACATTATCCTCCACAGCAGTGTATCCCTTAGACAAGCCTTGTACATGTACTCGAGTATGGTCACCACCTAGATGATTGAATAAGAAGTTTCTTCTACCCGCATCATTGCCGTCGTCTGGATCATGATGTAGAAGTGTCACCCACATGAAAGTCGGCCGATTAAGCTAGATTCTCTATCATGTGCATCCTCATACTCGATTCTGGACTGTGAACCAGACTGGTCCTACCAAATGGCGATATCGATCGGATTAACGGCACAGCGACTCGGATCTAAATTGCACTTCTAGTTGCTGTGGGCGAGTCGAGGACGCGCCCATGAGCATTGACTCTTTGGGCCCAAAGGTAGCTCTTTGAGTCATACGCCTATTTCCATCAATTAATGGCAAATTACGAGCGACGGAAGTGTTTAGGATTCTGTCAGGAATTATTTTTCGATGTTCCCTAGCGTCCGGGTCCACCTAGCAGATTATAGACAGTCTCGAGATCTTAGATTAGGGGCGAATGAAAAAGAAGTGCGTTTGTCGACTCGGGCACGTTTTGGGGCCTTTCCAGAGAGTCCGCTGTATGACATTAGGTATGTGAAATACCAGGGTAGCAAGCGAATAAAGATCGCGGCTACAAAACGCTCCCATGGCTGGTAGAGCCGCGTGAATACGTTGCGCATTAATCGAACTTCCTCCGGAGATGAATGGTTTGATAAACGACAGGCTGTCCAGGTTACGTGGCCGTGAGCTTTGTCGCCAACTTTAAAAGTTTGAGTGTGATTCTTTTACGGTGTTCATTAGTAGTCGGTCAAAGGCAAATACCCCGTTGGCGTTCCAAAGACCCGCCGCTGGAGCCTACCTATTGTTGCTGTTTCATTTATTTTGAATTTCAAAATGTGGTCGATTTCTGTGAAGGACGGAGTGCTGATGCCAAGTCGGTCACAACCAAAATTATGATGGGCTTTGACCGCCCATAAGGCCGGGAGTAGGGTCTAAGGATACACTCTCTTCTGAACGAGATGAAGGAATTTCGAGATATTAATTGGCGCCCACGAAGGCGGTCACTGTCTTCCCTGGGTACGAGTTTCGGAAGGACCCCTAAAATATAGTGTACTTATTGGGGTAGGGGGGTAGGGGCCTTCGCGCGGTGGGTCATAAATTCCGTGAACATCGTCGAAGACTGGATTGAATACTAACAGTATGACCAACTTTCCGCGTCATCAGGAACAGGATAAATTATATTGTTGAATATGACTTTAGTTACCTGACCTTCAGACGCTCGATTTCAATTTGTTTCGCCAAGATTTATGAAAGCTGTTAATAGAGGTCATCGACACCCGATACGCCTTCATTCTACTTACTAGGATATCTGTTTTGAATAATATCCTGATGTATCGGCCTTTGATCCAGAAGGTGGGGTACGTGGAGGTCTTCGGCGGAGTAGCAGAAGATTACAGGATGATATCTTCTGTAGAAATGCGAATATTATACACCAAAATAAAATAAGCTAACTTTGAAGATTTGAGATTTAACCATCAAGGGAGGGAGCCACATGGTGGAAGCGGTACACTACCGAGAATTTGAAAGTTAGTCACGGGCTAGTCAACAAAATATCATGAGCTGTCGTCCCCCGTTAAATCGATGATGGGGCCACTAATGGGTAAACCCTTCTTCCTTTTCTTTCCAGCAACTGGTATACTCGGTGGTGCCGAAGTCCCAGGAACAGTCGACCTTGAGCTTGATGGTGCGTTTGCCGTCAGGAGTGGTGGAGCTTGTGAAGCACCTGCGACAGGTCGGCTACCGGCAACCACGCTTGTCGCGGCGTCGCCTACTGTCAAGATGAACTGCTGACTTCCCTGTAAAGCCTTCATAACGTCCCCGTATCGATTTCCCATAAGCTTTGAGAGTGCGTCATCACCACCAATACTTCTCAAGAAGGCGTGGGCGTGAGCGACTCGTGTGTCCCATTGTAATGCTGCCACGATCTCGGGACGTTTAGTGACCTGTATGCCGTATGGGCTTCCGCTCCGAATTGTTTGAAAGCTAACAAGATCTGAAGCAGAACTGAGTTGACGCTCAACGTGGGTCCGACGTATTTGTGCGTACCGGAAGAGCTGCTGCGCGCTGGTGCTGGAAGACAAGAAGTTGTCTACTATGTTGCAATCTCCACACCCACAACCTATCTTTCGGACCTTCGTCCGAATATTACGCGGACTGGCCCCTAACACATCGCGTAGATAGGTCCCAACAAGTAGTTGTAACAGGTCGGCGAACGGAGGGGAACACATATCGACATTTTTGGCACTCAACAGTTCACGCATACGCGGGACGAGCGGGCTATAAAGCGTCTGAAACTTCTGGGATGTATCTCCTTGGACTTTGAGAAGGAGCAGGAAGAGATTCTTGCATGGTGCCATCCGACTAGTCAGAAGACATACCTCGATAAGATCGATAACGCGGCTGACTTTCGATTGTTGGCTTTGTGAAGGGTTCCTATGGTAAGGATATGCGGAGGGTTGTGCGACTACGGCCTCCCATTGCAAGACAGCAGTTTGCAGGCATTGCTCTAGGAGATGATCAAAGGCCTCAATATCTTTGGTCACATCCTCTCCCGTTTCACCGGGCGTCGACTGGGACCGCTCGAGGATGCTTTTTTTGTGTTCTTGAAGAGATTTCACGAAGGAGATGCAGAAGTGGAACACCGAAGGATTCTTCACGAGTTGTGGCAAGATCCTGCAGGTGGGTCAATGAAACTGGGGTTGGCTGAAGTTGGGCAGACGTACTCTTTCTTGAGGAATGGAACACCCCTAACTCGTGCAACGGCTAAAAGGGCCGGAATATCCTCAACTGCGGGCCCACCGAAAGACGCAAAGGCAAGATTAGCCCGGTCTTGAACCCATACACGTACAGCATCTATCTCCTCGGGGGGCGCCTGTGGAGGAATAGCGTGAATGAAGTCCAGCCTTTCGCTCAGGGAAGTTGTTTTTGATAGCAAATCTTCAAAACTTTCATGAACCATCAAGCTGGGTTCCTTAATTATTTGTGACGCGCACTCACTTCTCTCGCACTTTCTCAAATGAAAACACTTTCATTGCATTAATAGTGTTATCGACTCCGAACGTTGAGATCAGATAACCACCCTTCTTAATAACAGTTTTCCACATGTCGATATCCTTCCACCTCAAGGCGTAGTGGGCCATGGCCGTGGCAGTGGTTTTATCGGTGGGGCTGAAGCGATCAATCACAAGGTTGGCCATCTTAATGTCATCCGTGGTCGGCGGGGAAGAATTGGATTGGTTCAACCTCTGAAGCGCATAGGTAACACCCCCGGCCGTGAAGAGGATGCCTGGTGCTTTATCTTCACTTAGAAGGACTAGCACAGTCCTACGATACCCTACGTGATGTGTCAGCAACCGTGTGAAGGATAAATGACAGTACGAACAGTACTCGACACTCCCTGCATACTAAGGGCAAGTTAAACATTTGTTAAGCAAGCACATGAGAAGAGGCGTACGTTTCCCATATACCCTTCATATTCCTTATCGTCTGGCTCTGAATCCTCAAAAGGATCTCTTGGTATGAGGCTTTCCTCATCAAGTGACAGCGTTTGAGAGCTATTTAATATGCTGTTTCCGTCCAAATCGACCAAATTACTTATTGTAAAAGTTGTTTCGTGGACCTCCCCCATAGTAGCATCATCATCATCGTCCCCATAATCATGATACCTTCCGCGCTTCCAGCTTCCCTGATATCCATAACCAGTTGCCTCGTCAGCATCACCAGTCATATGGCACGAAAGCGTTCCCAGGCAAACCATAAACCTGAGCTCATCTGCAAGTGATTTTAGGTTCGTAATCTGGTGTAAATCCTTGCCTTTCAAGGCTTTTTCTCCAAGCTGCAGGTTCGCGACACTATACTGATGGTCTAAGAGGTAGGCAACTTTTTCAGGCTCATCATCATATGCCCCCTTTCGCCATTTTCGTAAGACATTCCGAAGATACAGGAGGGCGCGACTAGTGTCAGGAAGAACAGGCAGAGGAACACCAGGTGATGTGTGGATAAGATTGTACGACAGAGCAAGGCGGTATCCGGAGGTTATTGGCTTCACTTCATGTTTTACGTCAGTATACCATGCCAGAATTGACGTTGAGAGCAGGGACGTCGGAGCTATATTTAGGACTGTTGATGATGAGCCGTGTGAAAGATGAATCTCGCCCCCAGTGAACAGTGAAGGCAGCACTATAATTATGGTAGCAAACATGCCATCTGCTTTCTCTGTGCTGTAAGGGGCTCAGTATTTACAGGATAGGAAGTAACCAGTGCACGTACTCTTGATGAGATAAGAAACTAAAAGGTCCGTCAGCTACTGTCGCATTCGCGTAAAAACAAATACGTACTGTGATCCTGTCTCGTAGAGAAGTAGCTTGTAGAGTTCACACCGTGGCGGGTGGGAAAATGGTGCAACCCCGAGGGCGTGCCAGACAGTATTAAACGCTGTTGTCCGAACGAAGTCAGCCCAAGCCGGATTATCAAACTTGACCCGGGCAGGCTCGACTTCCCAAGTATCACGCACTTCCTTGTCAATGATAGTGCGATCGCGATGGCCGAACGGTGCTTGAGCAGAACATTCTATGATAGATCGGGCGTCACGGGGACTTAGAGGGAGACCAACAGGTCCCAAACCCTCAATATTTAAACAAGGATTAGGAGCTCCGGGTGCCGTTGAGTTATAATAGTAATTTCCCTTGAAATCGAAGTCGCTCCCGAGGGCAGATTCAAGATCTTCCTAAGAGTATACTTTGAGACTAGTTCACAATAGAAACTCGGGGCATACCAGCAAGTCGCCTCCGGCTGAGACCTCAGACGACCTATCCTCATTATCATCAGCCCCACAGCCTTCTATTTCTTCCCCGTTTGCAGATTGCGAAGAGAATCCAGAAAGTCCTGGTTCCGGGTCCACCATCATATGATCATCTTCCGGCATCATAGGCGAGGGTTCTGGCACTGGGAGGGCTGTATGAATGATTGGATATATGATTGGAGGATAATTTGGGGATAGTGAGTATTCCACAGTGTCATTTTGTTCCTTGCTAGGGCTCCGGACGCCTAAAGCATCTGAGTGGGTGAAAGTAGCCTCCATTTCGTTGGAACCATGAGTGTTTTGTTCTGAATCCACGCCTTCAACCCCGTAGTCCTGTTCTTCTCCGACCTCCTTTACCTTACCCTCGTCCTGCCACCCTTCTAGACTTTCTACCTTCGAAGAGGACTGCGAAAGTATTGGGGTATGATTTACCTCCATTCGGTCATCCATGTACACAACTGGCGTCGTTGATGCAATGGCTGGGTAGATGTCAGGAGGATAGTTTTGGGATACCGGAATTTCTCCAGAATCTTCCATGTTGTCGTTTTCACTAGGACGTGCCAGGTGGTCCAATGATTTGAGTGTATTTGGGGGTAAGCCAACACTATTAATATGAGGTGAAAAATGGTCCTCAGTCACAATTTTTTCGTCGTCAATCAATAAGGACATAACATCGGATTCACTGGATGATGCTGTGAGTGGACGACTAACAGACTCCATATTGTGAATGAGGTTATAGATTTTCTTAGGTTTTAGAAAAGTAAAAAAGTCACACTCCGCCCTGCAACACGGTCTGTCACATATTCGTGATGTGACAGTTTCAGTTTGCCGCAGCCGCGCGACGAAACTATGGGGCTTGCTCTAGCTAGGGATCTACCTCCCATATACATACGTCCATTGAAAATCCTAGAAGAATATATTAATTAAACGTAAATCTAAGTAGCTTACTTTACCAGTGTGACAGCGTCTTCCAAAAGCAGTAGCCTCAATAAAAAGTAGTTAGCACTACGTACATTACTCGTTCTTGCTATGACCTCTTAGGTCCGCTCTACAGAAGATTAGAGGGGATGAAATAATACTTCACAGAAAGCGATGGGAAAAGGTGACAGTCAAATTTGGGATCTGTGATGTCTGACCAATATATTGATCTTTGATAAATTGATAATCAAGAGATCAAAACGAAATCAAAGCAGTACTTGAGCGTCTTGGATATGATGGGACAAGTGCCACCTCCGATGAGAACGATTATATTATTTGCTACTTGGATATAGCAGATGATCGTCGGCAAATCAGACAAACACATGAGCACTCACCAGGCACCAGTGTATACACCACACACATGTACCCCCTGGGCAATGACTTTTCGTCACACCCAGTGAGAATGGCAATGGTCCCAAGAGGTCTAAGAAGTTCAGGTAAAACCATTAAACACAACCGCAAAAATGGACTCGATTGGTAGACAGCGGATTTCTATGGCTTGCAATGGGACGCCAATAGTCTGGATACCATAGCATATCTATTGAGATCTCCGATTTACGCACAACTTAATGATTCGAATCGAAAACGTACGGCGAAGGCCAATGATTAAATGTAATTGGTACTCGTAGGATATCTCTTAAAGCCCTTCAAGCCTCTGACGCCTTCGCCGTCTTGATGGGGTATGAACTGACTTGCCACCAACAAGACTCGAACTGATTAATATCTTGGTTTTATGTGGCGACCAGAACAACGACCAAAAAGCCTGATTAAGACTAATTGCCAAGTCCCCCACAATACCTATGCAGTGCGTGTTAGCGCATGGATCTGATTGTTATGATGCACTTGGAATTGGGAGAATTGGCGTATCGGTGGTCTCAGTATGTTCAAGGGTGCTCACCCCAAATGATTGCCGGAGGATTATTATTTTATGCCGATGATCAATTTCTGATTTCGACGAATTCCAATTTCGTGTGGGGAATAACCTATAGAAGTCCCGCGTACCTCAATACGAACCCTTGTAGGATGCACGTTATGAGAATTATAGCCGGCTCAACCGCCCCGCAAATCGACTCTTTTGCAAACGATCTTAAACGTAAACCCCACTGAAGTAAGTTGACATGATCTTTTGGCGCTTTGTTGCCTCTTGGACGCAATTTGTAGACTCACCGTTGATGGAGCATTGTCTCACGGGGCGGCAGGAGAAAGCGGCATTGCGATCCATGTGAGGTGGGACATATGGGAACTTGATAGACATCTTGTTGAACCACCACAACGCGCTGAAATCCAGGGCAACAATATTGGTAGCGATCATCATCACGGTCAAGCCAAGCCACCCGACGAGGGATTCGCGCCGCACGCACAGCACGTCGTCTAACGGTGCATATATCCTTTTCCATTCAACCTACAACTTATGTAACCTCACATTTCAGGTATAAAAGGGGAGCAGACTCACCATATTTCTTCAGCAGTTTGCTTCTATCATCTTAACACACCATCTACTCAACAATCCTCCTTAACCATGAAGGTAAATTTCCCCACCGCACTCCATCGTAAATTTGCTGATTCGCTTTCATACGACTAGTTTTTCACCGTTGCTACCGCTGCCCTCGTCGTCTTCGCCGGCATGGTTGCTGCTGAGGAAACCGAGGCTGCTCAGGTCGTCAAGCGTGTATGTCAACCCAATTCCAACCTATAAAATCGTCAGATGCTGATCAGGCTCTCTAGGCCTGCACTACCGCCCCCAAGGGATGCGTCTGCAACAAGGTCCAGGGACAGTTCTGCGGTATCGCATCCCCCTGTGTAGTTGGGCACGTATACGAGTGCAACGGCAGCACTGGCGCAGCTTGCGATTACGGCCCACGAGACTCCTGCAAGAAATGCAACAAGCTCGTATGCTGAAGTCTTTCTGACTGATTGAGGGGCGGATATCCAGTGAACGTTGTAGTTCAATATGAGTAGCACTTCACTTGGTTCGTAAATGTGATGTGGATTTTTGGGATAGCTTGAAGTTCATCTGAATAAACCCATTTGTGCAATATCTTCGTTCTATTCTGTGAATTTGGAGTGTATTCGTAACTTTGATTGAACGGCAAACAGCCTGGGCCGCCTCGAGCTGCTTGACTCCTTGAGACCTGAGAACCGTGGGATATGGTAGGATGCCCTACGACGGGTGGGGGAACGGGTGTTCATGGGCAGGAGGCTTGGGTTTTTTCTGAAGTAACTTCAGGCAAATTATGGCTTTTATCGTGAAGAGCGGATAGGCGTGTTCGTGCTTCTTAACGAAGAAAGTACTGAAGGACATAGTATCACACTAAGGGTTCCCCGCAGGCTTCATTATAATTCAGGGATAATACACGTTCTACGATTCGACATTACTGTTGCTTAACATATAATCCTTTTATCTGGGAAATAGAAACGGTAAGCTTGAGAGTAATGAACAACTAGATCAGAAGTCGAATAAAGGATAGGCTCAGGTGTGCTAAAAGTAATTTCATAATATTTGTCGAAACAAATTTTCGTTGCGATTCTGAATAAATCATCTCCGCCGTACATAGGAAGGTGATAGAGGCTGAAGTTAGAAACTCACATATGAATAGAAACTCCAGGATTGGTGACTACACCGGACATCGAAGAGCGGGCGTCGTGCGGAAAACAAGACAAGAAATATTTTGACCGTGTGGGAGAAACGCTGAGAAATCTGGTTTTTTCTGTGTATGGTCCGTGCGTGCGATGAAACGCCTGTGACATGATGCGATTCTCGGTTAAGTTGGGAGAACGTTGCCGTCAGCTCGCTGGACCGCGAATCGACACCGAGAAAAAAACAGACAATAATCCAACAATGTGATCGCAAGGCAGGGTGCGACCGTCGTGGCTAATAATATGGCATCTTGCTCATAATGATTCGTGTGACCTCGATCAACACCCATGGCATGTATTTCCTTGCCGTCTGGCATACGACTCTCAGGCTAACGAGTCTAAATAGCGTGTATAAATTCACATCTACTGGCGGCTCGTACGTCCGCGAGTCATTCCAACAGTATCAAGAAGGTATCGAGGGAATCACGGATTAAGTGCAAGATAGCTCATAGCATCAGGTTCCACGAAAATTGCCACGAGAATATTTTGGGATTTACCTCTAGAGCCCGTTGATGCATTTCAATTCTACTATTCAGTTCTTACAGAGCACCTTAGATATGGGTTCCGCAATAGCAAACCCGAAAGATAATCGGAGTTTCAAAGCCTCAAAGCACTGATCCAACCTTGGTTTAGCCATTTCCTTTCAATATCCCTCACCCTGCATCATGTCATGGCCATGGCCGTTAATGATAGTAATCATGGACCCCCAAGAAGGCCGTGGCAGCCCGAAGGGACAAACTCAGTAGTTCTTCAGCGATATCAATAATCACAACACTCACTGCGCTCATCACTTGGCGTTCCCACATCCAGCCCGACTAAAGGCCCACTGGACTTCTTCGAGTTAAGAAAGAAGGTCGATACGTGGTAACGGAAATAATAACGGAAATCAGGAGACCATTGAGCACATGCCTCTAGTTCTACGCGCGCTTATAAATAACAAAGTCTTCCCGAGAAATCTAACGATAGCCATCGTCCCAACCCTTACCACGATCAACATGTTTTCGCTTCGTCTGGCTTTCCTAGCCATTACTGTATCAAGTGCCATAGCTGGGGTTATTCCATTGACCGATGACTGCATCAAGGGCGTCACGTTCGAAGGAACTCCCAAGGGTAATATTGATACCTTCGTTGCGACCGCAAAATTAACCTCCCTTTTATCAGGCGTGATGAAGACTATCAATGGAGTAGCAACCTATGTCGCCAAAGCCCAGCATTCCTCGAATCCGAATAGGGCACTATTGTTATTGACTGGTAGGACATCGCTTCTGGTATACCAGTATGTCTTCTAAAGTTGCACAAAAGATATTTTTGGGCTGCCTCTGGTGAACAGCAAGGTATCCTTCGATTTTTGCTCTTTGTCCTTAGCTTCGCCTAAAACTTCATACAGCTTATGGCTGATGACTTTGCGGCAAATGGTTTCGACACATTCATTCCTGATTATCTGAACGGCGATCCAGTCCCGGTCGACGATCCCACAGTACGTTTCGATCTATATCTGTTTTGAACGAAATTTATCGAGAATTAGTTTAACATGACGGCTTGGCTACCCAACCATACCGAAGCGCAGACCATGCCTACCTTGCTTGCCGCTATCGATGGGCTTAAAAAAGAGGGTTTCAAGGAATTCCTTTCCACAGGTTACTGCTTCGGAGGTAAGTTTCACACCCTCTCACAAATCGTAGGATTCACCTTTCTTTAGGCTTATACTCGACACGACTTTCGCAGCAAAATATAGTCAAAGTCGGGACCATGGCTCATCCATCACTTCTAACTGTTCCAGACGATTTTGAAACGTTGCTTGCCAATTCTCACGTACCCATCCAAATGAACTCGTATGTGCCACGAGTAACAAAAAATTTCCTCCTTAACCATGTGCATACAGGGCTGAGCTGGACACTGCTTTCTCACCCGCCGTGCAAGCAATTGCCGATGGGATTTTAGGTGACGGTAAATACCGGCCCGGATACGATCGACCATTCTTCACTGGTGTTGGTCATGGATTTGCCGTGCGCGCGAACTTGGTTGGTGCCCAACTCGTCTGCCTCTTGATTTACCTGACTTTGTCCCTTTTCAGTCGAACCCGATAGAGAAAGAAGCTAAGGAAGGCGCATTCTTTGCAGCTGTAAAGTGGCTCAGGGCGCATGACTAAATAATCCACATCCTTGGTGTTGAGTATATTTGTGTATATCATGATGTTTAAGATTCTGGAAAAGATTCTCCCCATGAAATCCCTGGGCGCGAAAATGTAACGTTCGCTATACTCCTCTGATCACTTTCCGTTCCATGTACTACTGAACATCACATAGATTGAAGCCGTCAACCCACCGAAATCTTTTTCATTAGATTTCCAAGGAAATTCGGTAGAAATGTAAAGTCGGCGATGCCTCAATTCCTTTTTTTTTCTACACAAAACTACAGAAGTTTAGTTACCAAGAAACTAAATGGAGGAGAAAGTTGACCTGGGCGTGCTTTATCCTCTGCACCACTATATTCACTGATCCTCAGACGTTTGAGCATTTCAGCGAAGCGGTTCAAAGTCTGTCGGTTTACCAAAAGATACTACCATTACTCGATTCTGTATTTGAATTTTAACCCGTTTGTCGGTCTGAAGTTGGTATTTTTAGATGGATACCGGTGATGCTCAGAACACGCCGGGGGGTAGTAACGTCACTGCACCAAAAATGAGGGTTTCACGCCAGTGCACGTACGAACATACCCACTGGATGGGGGCCGAAGGACCTGTAACTCATAACTTTGATGGGGCTCAACGCGTACACTTTGGTAATTCTGCTGTGTCGCTATGTCACAGTGTAGATGGTCGGTACTAAACGTGACTTTTCCATGAATAAAATAGGTTGGTGGTACTTCGTTAACACAATTTCTAAATCTAACTATCTGTCTCGTCGGTCTGTACAACGGCGGGGGCCAAATAAAGTGTAATCTTTATAGCCATGAAACGGTTCAAAGTACATGGCGACTAAACTATTCAAACTTTCTTGCATTATTCAAACCATTGTCAACCTGTGTGGTCCACCCCTGGCAATCACGCAGACATTACCAGCAAACTCCTCACCATCCTCTTCCATGTAAAACCCGGGATGGCCGCTGTAGCGTTCATGGTCATTTCTCTTCTCCCATTCGGCATTCCACGGGGAACCGACCGCTATGAAACGGAATATTTGTTTTAGCGCCATAGAGCACGAAGGATCAAAATGATCTGTTCGTTCTTCAATACAGAGGAGAGGGAACAACCCCCATCCTTCGTATTTTCGACTTGAAATTCCTTCACAGAACTACAAGGAGTATTAAATTTTGAGTAGCAATTATAAGAAAACCAACATACTCTCTGTTCTGGAGAGCCTGTTTGCAATCGTCGGTCGGTGTAACCACCTATCCTGAGGGTCAGTTTCATGAGGCTGGGAACCCGTATATGAAAGCGGTCTAGAATCTGCGGGCTGAGATTCTCGAGAGAAATTGCCATCACTCGTAGTTCTCGACACGATGCTAGTGCATTTAAGATGGTGCGGGCGTCGTTGTATGAATATATATTGTTGATAGGAAGTTTAAGGATATGAAGTGACGGGGTCATTTTTAGCAATGCAGAAATTTCTGGAGTGTACGCCGCGCTTGCTCCGAAGGGGTAGTCACCCAAAACCAAGTATTCGAGGGCAGGAAGCCGAATCCCATGGAGGGTCGCAGGTTGGTAGTCATATATTTCAAGGTCTGTGAGAGTATGTTTGTGGCTCTCGATAACTTCCCTAAAAGCCAACACATCCTCATCGCCAAGCCGTATTCGAAGGGTAATTCTTTGCAGAGAGGGGCAGTGTCCAAGGTTTTTGAGCACCAAACGAGCCGGACTCGAAAGGGTGGAAGGTGTACGACCAAGCAACTCCAATGAACGAAGGGTATTCCTTTGCTTGATGATAAATTCAGCTAACATCTCTCCTACTTTAGCCACTATATAACTATCACGGGGAAGATATACGGTTATGTGTTTCAACCGCTCTATGTTCGCTTGCAATAAGGCCGGTAGCATGAGAGGGAATTGGGACCCTATCTCGAGCTCGCAGTCAAGGGTCATGCTCTCTAAGCGCCCCTGGGCCATCTCAAAGAAAATTTGGGCCATACTGTTGAACGCCTCTTCTTTCGTCCTGAATTCGAGGATTTTGGGTCGAATTTTCTTCTTGAGTGTTCTTTTAATAAACCGCATGAATCCATTCCCCTTTTTGGGCTCGGTGATTGGCACTAGATCGGGATTGGGGTAGAATATTTCAGAAGAAATCTGGACATTTCGAACACGCCGAGAAATTGTGGGGTCTCTGCATCGAAGACAGTGATTGATAGCCCCGGTGCATCAAAGAGACATATAAATGCACTTACTGGAGGCGCATGAAGTACCTGAAGCTAGGATGATCGCAATTAAATTCAACATTTCGGTATCGTTCATCCATTGCTGCATCAAAGCAAGCGCGGTTGATACTAATCATGCTAGTTACTTGGCGAACAGGGAGAAACCCCAAAATATATTTCCAAATGTCGTAGGGGAGGTCTAGAGTGTCCGTTTGGGTTTGGTGAATTTGCGCGGAGGAGGTGCGAGTATCTGAGGTTATGCCTCGTAACCAACTTCTTCGCCGGGTTCGTGTTGATACTGAAGGCATTTGCTAGCTGACTCTATTGATAAGAGTCGTTGAGGTGATGGTTGATGGTGGTATGAATCCAAAAGATAAGCTTTCTGCGTGAGGACTGTAGCTTAAATAATCGCTTTGAGCGCCAATCATCTGGCACGAGGCAGCTCTTCGTCGCGACCATTGAGACCAACATACCCCAAAGGCCTCATAGAAACCAGTAGGACAACACTTCATTGTTCTCTATTCAGCCACCAATTTAGACCATTTGCGATTTCTTAGGATTTAGTTGTAATACAGCCCCCCTGTAAGGGTCCTCAATTTCTATTTACTCTACCATGAAATGGCTGTTCACCAACTTAAGTTGGAGCTCGGGCAGGTTCGTAGCCACAAATTCGAGTACCCGCGGGCTAAGGAAATCGAGTGGAAGTGCCAGTCTTCGAAGTTTGCTACGAGGTGTGAACACTCCCAGAATTTTGTAGAGTTCCTGGTCAGAGAACTGATAGTCCGTTTTCAGCTTGAACCCGATCAAGGATGGTTCCAGTCTAATCAACAACGAGATTACGGCCTCTATCATGTGAGGATCTTCAGCGTTCATCGCCAAATTCAACGATTCGAGTATAGGAAGGGTAGTTCCTTCCCAGAATGTAGCAGGCAAGCGATGCGTGATGATGACTGTGACGAGTTGATGCTGGTGCGCGGAGATGATCTTGTGAAGCGCGTATAAGCCTAATCCGGAGTCCAGAGAAGCCTGCAGCTGGAAGGCATGAAGACGGCTGAAATAGCCCAGCCCATCTAGGACAAAAGATAACTCGGAGGGTGAATCAAATTTAAATTTATAGCTAAGCTCAAGATCTTGGAGTGTGGCATGGTGTCCATTGATGAAGGATGTTATTCTCCGAGACACATCTTCAAGCATAATGGGACCTGAATGTACCTGAGTGGGGCCTAAATGGAGAGATATGCATTCTATTTTCTCGAACACAACCGGAAACCGCACAGCTTCGGCTATGTTATACAGAGTTCCACTCAACAAGAGGTATCGAAGATTTGAGCCGAGTGGGTTCCGTGTTACTGATGCCAACGGAACAAGATTTTCGGCTGGCGTATCGTAGTGGAGGTGGAGGTCTGTCAATGCTGACATTCCAGCCAAAGTGCTCGCCAGTTCATCATTATATCTAGTCATTTGAAGACTCTGTGTCGATTGGGCGCGAGTAACATAGCCTCGCTTGAATAAGGTTTGCCTTGCGGTATCTGCCATCTTACTGACAAGTCCACGGCGCAGTACCTCTAGTTGTTCGGGCAGGAACCCAGAAAATGAGATATGAAGAATACGGACACGCTGAGCGATATATCGGTTCCTGGATAAGGTTAGCAGTCCAGAAGTAAATCCACAGGAAACAGGGACGCACTGGAGGTGAAGGAGGTACCGGTTGGCTCTTTTGTCGCGATCTCCATGAGTAATGTTGACAACTCGATACCGACGGCTCATGACAGTGTCAAAACATGCGTGGTTGAGACCAAGAAGGTTTTGTACTGTTTCGTCAGGAAGGAATTGGATGATAACTAGCCAAACATCATAGGGTATAAGGACCATCTTATCAGAAAGTAATCGTTTCTCCCTCAACGGAATCAAGGTATGGAAGCGATGGAAGCGAGGCTATGCTGTAACATTACCGAGTGCCTGTTACTTGGTTTGGGACCCATCACGATAGTTGTTTGCTTTCGGCAGCATATCCCGAGAACCCCCGGATATTTTGTTTGTGAACATTAATCAAACATCTGTAATTGTGGCGTCTGGGAACGAAAGTGGAGGTGGTGAATTGGCCCTCGAAATACGCTCGTCAAAAATTCTAATCAATTTTGTAGATAATAAGCTCTAGAGGCTGGGGATAAATTGAGAAAATGTAACAAGCGACTCTGAAACTTTACATCAATCTACGATTTTGGACAATGTCTCTAAGTCGAGTAGTCGTAGACGGCCGGGCGTCATGCTTAGAGTATCTAACCTGGCCGCGAGCCAAGTGGCTATTGGATAGGATTTCAAGGGTTTGGCCACAACATGTGAGTTTCTCATCGATGTTTATGGCTACCGAATCGGTGCATCCTCTTCTCCATCCTGCGCAAAGAACCAAGTTTCCAGGTACACCGATCCACCAAGACGCAGTCCCGCCACGCAGCGTACATCAACACCACAAAGGCCTGGCCCTCAGGGCTTCCGGTAGTAACAGGCTTGGGATCTAACCAACCAAGGGGGTTGACGGCCGGCGTTGCTACCCCGCCCCTTGTGATATGTGGATTCCCATTCGTATCTCTTCCCCCAAGGGTCCTCCTGATACCTTCCGCCCAATTGATGTACTTGTCGCCACACGCCTTGGGCTGAAGGACTGCCATACGATATGCGACAGCAGCAAAGAGGGCACTTCCAGAAATCTCCCCAAAACCGCCAGCGGTCGTATCCATCTTGTTCATGTAGTTCCGTACCAGGCCACCATCCATCGAGGACGCCATCGCACCATCAAGGATCTCCGTGATCCACCAGGTCAGATCATCGATTGCATTTTGCCTCCAGGTGGCATTCTGGGCAACTGGTGCTCGCATTACAGTGGCCAGGACACGCGCCATTCCGGCGGCTGCCCACGCGTTCCCCGTTGACCAGAGTCCATCGTCACGTGTTTGAGGCCCGATTATGTGTTCCCAAACGCCTTTGTGAGGATGCGTTGTGTTTGACTGGAGGACTTGACGGTAGTACCCACATTGCTTCACACTTTCTTGAAGCAAGGTTCCGTTTCTAGTGTCTGCTGCATAATAGGCGATGAATGGTGGAACCATGTACATAAAATCGGCCCTACAAAGGGGTCAGCCACATAGCAATGATGAAATATTTTCCATTGCGCACCAGAGTTCGGGGGTAGCAACGCGATGGGATATGGCTCCGTTAAAATATCGTGGAGCAGCATTCATCAGATAGTCAAGCGTTGAACGTGACGCTGCAGCAAACCTCAGATCCGTCTTCCCTAACATTATGGCGCTCACTCCCAGGCTTGCCGGATCACCCACAGCACCGTCCCCGTCCGCAAGTCCATTCACACCAACACCCAATAGTATCTTATCGGCTGCATATGCTAGTGCTTTGACTGATCCCTTTTCGTATGCCTGAACGGGGAAAGGTGTTGGCCCGAAAACCGATAGGAGGGGATCGTGAAACTCCAATAGAGCTTGTGTAGTTGCCCCATACTCCCAGGAATGGGATGGGAGAGACTCAGCCAGTTTCGCGACCTTGGCGATATCGAAACCTGGGGTGAAAGGGATGGGTTGGACATTTAAGATGGAACCAGCCATGAGACTGAGAAGATAGGTTGTATCGACCATTTTGACGTAGCTATTCAGAACAGTCGTTGGTTGAATCAGGGGTACGGGTCGTTCGATAGAAAAGGAACTAAAAGGAAGTTTTGAAGGCTTTGGAAAGCGGCCGGCGAAATAAGTGCCTTGCGATATGAAACGGGCCATATTAAGGCAAGCTCCATCAACCAACATGAGGCGTCAGCCGCCACCGGGTCACCCTTAATATCAGGATAAGATCTTCGGACTGGGCGTCTATCATTGAACATAACCAAGTCTGACTTCTGGTTTCTGTGACGAGAAAAGAGAAACTGATGTTTTAGAACAAACTTATGATCTTGTAGAATGGAACAAATACATCATCTGATAAAACACAGGATGGCTTTCCAATGACTCCATTCTCCGGAATGCCAAGCTCCACATGCCTAACGTTATCCTTTCAACGTGGACCTGCGCATGAGCTCAAGCCTCTTGGCCAATAAGTGACGGTGTCAACCATAATGGTGAACTAACATGATGCCTTGCATGAAAACGGGAGGCTGAACCCTCCGTGCTACACCGTCAATTCAGGGGATTAGTTTTACATCACAGTTTAGGTTGGGTGTTTGATACGAATGGGGAGTTGTTGTGATGGAGGAAAGGAAGGGGTAAAGAGGTTGTGTCAGGTTGTGTCACGGGAAGTCCGATCCGGCACATTCCGAGTCGGAGGCTCAGGCAACTTGGGTTTCTAAATCTCTCCTGTTCAAATCCAAGATTTCCAAAATTTCCTATGTACAGTGCACTACGGTGACTATTTCGCGAACTGCGGATAAAATTTGATATCGGATTGAACATTGGGTTGAATGGCATACCTTAAAACATGTAGCAATACGCAGAACGTCGCGTTGACTGTCAACTCGCTCGAAGCCCTCATCCGATACCTTCCGACAAGCGGACCAGCAGTGGTTTCTCTGTTGTGCGCTGCGGTCATCGCATGCGACCTATACAAGGATGTCCAGGATGGAAAAAGGCGTGTGTTTAAAGCTGCAGCTGAGCATCCCCCGCAGTCAATATAAATCGTTAACCTCTCGAGGGGATTTAGAACATCGTCGTTATCGGCTCCCATTAATTTTGCCACTGCATTATCCACGCCAAACGTGTTCAGAACTGCCTCCACTGTAAGTTTGACGAAGGGGCCATATACGTTCTCGAAATTTCTTGGGCCAACCCCAGAATTTTGAAGGGAATAACGAGAACCTTTCTGCATAGCTCACGCAGCTGGTTAGGAGGTATCCCTCGATGATCACGGGTTTTTGCACTTTTTGACTATGCGAAGCTAGTAATGTTTAAGGTAGGATTGCAGGACCAGGGCATTTGTCGATGAGCTTGACAAAGGCGTCTTTCCCTGCAGGGTCCTCTCGGGATGAACTTAGGTATGAGGCGAGATTTCAAAGATATCCTCTCTGAACTCCCAGACGACCCTGTGAGAATACAGTAAAAACCAATGCTTGATTCTGCAGTTGGATAAATATCCTGCAACGTGATGGTTAAGCAGGTATGTAATTACACCTTTGAATGAGAAAGTTGTCTATTTTGACAATATTTCGACAGCAAATGTAGATATTTGCATATCACTCTTTTCCATTGCGGCTTGCCATAATACCAGGTCCTTTAACATTACAACAACATTCGCCACAGTACTTGGTGCCTTCGTGTTGCTGGCACTAAGGTATTTCAAAACAAGTTGGGCCAGTTCCTAATCGCCGTCGTGGCGTTAGTGTCGAGTTGTGGTAATTTTCAAAGCGCAAGTAACACTCCGACCCTAGAGAAGAGGATTTCAGATGCATCATCGCCGTATACCCGACATCAAATTGAAATTTTACGACAGGCCGCATTATTAAGCTTTACTTTCGTGCCATCGAGTTCCTAGATCCTATCACCTAGTGGTCCGTCCCTCCGGGAGGCGGGTTATAGCCTCTTCATCCCATGTGCCAAGCTAGAGGCCTGTTAAACACAAGCCCTTGACGGATACTATCTCCACCATATTCTTCGCTGGCTCCGTTCAAATCAACATCCATATAACCCGTTGCAGTTAAGGGGACTTCTATTGTAAAGAGGGGCGCGTCTGATAAGCTTATAAGTGTGTGTAGGGTGAAACAAGAGGCCTTTCATTTCAAAACGGAGGCCCCATAGACGAACTGTTACGTTTGCGACATCTTAATTGGGCGCCCTAGCTCAACGCTTTACTTTTGTCGGTGGGCATAATTACTACTGATAAAGATGGCTTCAAGAAATTTTGTATGCGCGCAAATTAGGATTGTGGGTGATATTCATGTGTAAATATTTAAATTGTGGTGTTATGGGTTTAACGCAGGATCCATGTGTGTGAGGTTCGGGTAAAGGAGTGTGGGCGACGACCCTGGTACATGATGGGTGTTCCCGAGTTGACTCTTGAGTCAGGAACACCGTATGGCGCACCACAGTTTGGCCACAACTCATCCCCGAATCAATCGAAAAGACAAAAGGTCCCGGCTTTATCGAGGTCGAGCTCTCTATTCGCCAAACCCATCGAGACCTCAGTTTAATGTGGCCCAGAACCAGGCCTTTTACCATCTATACCACAAACATGCGGAGTTGGGGAGAAGTCTCTCTGCCTTCCAAATCTGTATTCCAATATCCCCACCATTAAGTCCATTATCGATTTCAGCACACGCTCCATACAAACCGCCATGACAACACATCGCACCATTATTGTAGGTGGTGGGCTCGCTGGTCTTAGTGCAGCACACACCCTGTTGGAAAATGGCAAGAAAGTGCTCTTGTTAGACAAAAAGCCTTCGTGTGTGCCAATTCGATAATCCCATTCCACAGCCCGCACCAACCCTCTTATTCGCCTAGGCTTGGTGGTAATTCAGTAAAGGCCTCGTCTGGAATAAACGGTGCTGGCACGGAGGCCCAACACGAGCTGAACATCAACGACACCATCGAAGCTTTGTATGCCGTATCACACGCTCCTCTTGAAAATCCAAGCTCACAGCACCGTAATTCAGCTCAAGCGACACCACCACCTCTGCTGGAGCTCTAGCCCGCCCTGCACTCATTACAGCCCTCACTTCCAACTCTGCCCCTGCCATCTCCTGGCTCACCTCCCAGCTTGGGATCGATCTTTCCGTGGTTTCGCGCCTTGGCGGTCACTCTGTTGCGCGTACCCATCGCGACAAATCTGGCGCGCCAGGCTGGGCAATCACCTCCGCATTGATGAAGAAACTTGCTGCGGCTGCAGCAGAAAACGCTAGTGTGGAAATTGTCAAGAATGCCCGCGTCATGCGGCTATTGGAGGATGCGGGCCGAGTTATCGGGGTAGAATATGAGACCGTGGATGGGAAGGTGGAGGAACATGGGGACGTCATCATTGCAACGGGGTAAGTCCATTCCCTTGCTCCGGTTCTCCATACACCCCCGAACATAGTAATGTCAAAATTACGCTAGCGGATATGCGGCAGACTTTTCTGCAGGTGGGCTCTTGGCCACTCACCGACCCGACCTTCTGCCGCTTTCCACCACAAACGGCGATCACGCAACAGGCGACGGCCACCGCCTTGTTTCGTCCCTCTCTCGCCCCGCAGCCCTGTGTGACCTTGATCAAGTTCAAGTTCATCCCACAGGGTTCGTTGATCCCGCCAATGTGGATGCGAAGACCAAGTTCCTTGCTGCAGAAGCGCTAAGGGGTGTTGGCGGACTTATCATTGATCGTGAAGGCAATCGCTTCGTGAACGAGGTAGACCGGCGGGATGTCGTGACGGAGAGGATGGAAGCGATCATCAGGGAGGGGAGAGGGCCTGTGAGGTTGGTGTTGAATAAGGAAGCCGCGGGGGAGATCAAATCACACTGTACGTCGTAGTAATACTTCTACAGCCTTCCTATTTCACATAGCTACTTCCGATGGCTAGGTGACTTCTATGTGTCCAAGGGCCTCATGAAACTGTTCAACAATGCGAAAGAGTTCTCCGAGTCCTCCGGGATCGCTCTAGACAACCTTACGGCGACCTTTACCCAACACACACAGTTCGCAAGTGGTAAAGGAGAAGATCCCTTCGGAAAACGTGTGTATCTCGTCCCTATTCCTTTCCGTCCTCTCATGAACCCCATTATGCAGCCATATTCCACAACGCGAACTACTCAATCGACGAGCCGATACATGTTGCGTCTATCACGCCTGTGGTTCATTATGTACACCTTTTTTTTTTTTTTTTTGAATCACTGCCATAGTGATCTCACAACACATATTATCTAGACGATGGGTGGTATCTCCGTTGATGCGGCTGCGCGTGCTCTCGATGTAGCTGGGAATCCAATCCCAGGGCTGTATGCAGCAGGAGAAGTCATTGGCGGCGTCCATGGGCAGAACCGTCTTGCGGGGTCGTCATTGCTTGAAGCTGTCGTCTTTGGGCGGCTTGCAGGCCAGGCTGCAGTGGGGAGTGTGTAATAGCCTGAGTATTAGGTGATTTTGGTGTCGTGCCAGTTATTGTTGGTGGCCTTATGTCCTTAAGTAAAAGAAATATATTTATTCTTCTATTCTGATGTACATATTGTTGGTGAATGTATTCCATTGGATACTTGAATTCTGGTTGGGATTGCTGGTAATTCTGATGTGCGCTGAATCACAAATTATGTTGTAATAATACAAATCCAATACATATATTCCGCAAAAATGATAGGATCCAAAGAAATCGACCAGCAAAGACTCGATAAAAATACTCATGACGTTGATGCGTGTTTTCCTGGCACGAGACGGCGGACATTGATTCGCCTTCCACAAGGACGCATGGCGCGGAACCCCCACACTAACACCGCGCACCCAGTGGAAGGGCGTTGATCCGCTGCAAATCCAATAAACGGAGCTCCGAAATAGAATACCTCCGTTCACAACCGAGCGCTAACTGCCGACTGGTACTAACCACGCACACGAACGGACAAACGAACAAAGCCCATTAAACTGAGTACACTTCTGGTACACATGGTAAATATACAATAAAGCACAGATCACAGAGCAAAGGTAAAGCGAGGGGCAAGTCTGACAGACACAAAAAAAACATCTATAAGCGCTATATACGCTCTCTATCCAATTTGGAATGAGTGTAATGGGGTGGGGGGGAATATCGTGTAGGGAACGGATATATGCCGCGCGGTGGTGGTGGTTATGGTGGTAGTGGTAATAATGATGGTAGCGTTGTTTGATTTTTATCTAGCAATAAAGCAAAGGCTGTGCAAGGAGGGACGGGTTGTGTTTGATTCTTTGATAACGATCAGTTATCGATTATTCCTGGGGGCGGGCTTGCCGCCGACGAAGATCCAGGAAATCGCGATGAGGACCCTGAATCCAACGGCGATGCCCAGGGTGCTTGCAGCACCGACTTTGCCCAGGAGTGCTCGTCCGATGAAGCCCCCGAGGAATAGGGATACAGCGGCGAGCACTTTGTGGTCGCGCGATGCGACCTTTTCGCGCAGTTTGAAGAGCCGGGGGTCCGACATGAGCTCGACCCAAACGGTCGTAAGCACAACTATGAATGACAAAAGGTTAAATTAGTATTTAAAAACATGAAAAGAAAAAACAGCATATACGCACTGGTCGTCCCGAACTGTGTATTCAGCCTCTTCCCCTGAATCCCCTGCACGCCCAAGCTCGCACTCATAAACGCCAACGCAACGAACGACAGAGTATTCGTCCACGACGGGTCTCCACGCTCAAACGCCACACTCGGCTGTGAGCTTTTCCAGATCGTCAACGCGGCAGCCATGGTGAGGAGTGCCTGCAGCAGCGTCCCCGCGATGAGCCAGATCCTCTTTAACGGGCCTATGCGGTCCCCGAGCCGCCCGACGAACGCGCCGAGGTTGAAGCAGATGAGCGAGCAGAGGGCCTGCTGGTCGGCAATGTGGAACCGCATGTCGCGGAAGCCGGCGGGACCCTCGAAGAGACGCGCGAGAGCCAAAGCGAGCTAGCGAAATTAGGAATCGATCGTAAGTTATAATATATATGAAATATGAGCGCTTGAATGAAAGAAGCTGGGGGGGGGTGGGGCTTCTCGGCTCACCTGGACGAAGTTGCCTGTCTGGAACCCACACCATACGTAGATAGCTGAGAAGGAGACGACATCACTGCATAGCATTGAGGGGAGAAACAGAGTTTCAGCTAGAAGCTAGAAGCATGGAGATTTCAGGGTGGGGGGTGGAATAGAAGAGACGCACATGTATCCTGTCATCAGACAAAACGCAGCCAAGGGACCCGTCGAGAGGGCGGGGTCGACATCCGAGTTGAGGTACTTCCAGAACGACATCGGCGGTTCAGCACGCTCGCCCTGCTCTGCGTCCACCGCCTTTGAAGCGTTCGAGGCCATGGTGAACGTAGTTGAGTTTGAGTGTCCCAAAATCGGCTGGGATTGGATTTTGGATCCGGCTGTGGCTGTGCTGTGAGCAGAGTTTCCGCGGACTGGCGATGGCATGGTTGCTTAAAAAGTTCTTCTCGCTTGCGAATTGACAAGTACTGGTGAGTTCGATGGCTCTTTTTAGGGGAGGGACTGGAGAGGTTGGGATGAGCAGATGTCGCCTTTTGTATCAATTTTTTTTTCACTGACTCTTCGTACGACTTGGCGGGCTTTGGGGTGGCGTGCCGAGACTTTTCTTAGTTTTTTTCCTCTTCCGCTTTACGGCTTGTTTCTCGGACGACCGATGCCCCGTGCCAACAATACCTAATTTCCTGTTTCCCCTCACCTCTCTAACACCGAATCCGATATTTCGCCCATCGACAATCGCTCCTCTGTCATATGGTACGAAATCCCATCGATATCGTTTCCTCCCCACCCAAACGACGCTCACTTGGTCCTCGACTCGGAAAAATGACGCATTTCTTGGCACTACAAATTCGTGTACATCCAATGTCCATATCTACTATTTCTAGGGCCTAGACTGTGCTATTCGACATGATTCGGCAGAGGGAATACCCAATTTTACCGGTACCTCGCCATACCTCGCCCCGGTACGTCACTTTCGAAGTCGATATCACTCCACCCAGGATTCCACCAAGGCAGGCCGTGGAAGTGGTCCATATATTTAAATTTGGGTATATAAACGTTTCAAGCACCCGAGGCATAGACGACTTGAGGCCAAGTCCCAACACGAGGATTCAAAGACGTAAATACGCCAGAGATACGCTCTTGATAGGTTCCCTATCTCTCTGGAATTTCTTGGGGAGCTCGGCACGTTTTGGATTTTCATAACACGCCCCCGTCCCGCCCCAGGCTTAGTCTCAGGGCTTCGATTGATTGTGTATGTACATACGCTCGAAACCGGGACAGGGATCAGCGCACTCCTGTTCTTAGGCTAGCCAAGGACTTCTTTATCTTGTGCGTCACGGCCCTGGGTGGTATATGTATTATGTTCGAGGACTCGACATCAAAGCTTGAAGCGACATGTACACTCAGGCACGGCCGCCCTTTCTGGCAACTGACCAAAAGGTTCGGGGACAATGTACACGAGGTCACTCCGCCTTCAATCTTTTCAAGTTCGATGCGAAATAATTTGTATGATGACATCTTACCGTCTCCCATTCCGAGCCATGAGGACCTATCACCCCGCCGACGCTCATAATATCCTCCGCCGACTTGGCGCGCACCCACAGCCTACATATCAGAGTGCCAGACCAGGGCTGTTGCTGCTGTCGTCTGATGTGACCCCCACCTCTCACGACGTTCACGCCAAGAACCTCCATTAACATGAGGTCCAATAATACGTCATTATACTGGCGCCAGGTCCCGACCGAGGTAGTTCCCAACTTTATACATTCTCCTTTAAAACTCAACACAATATACCACACCGCAACTTTCATCTCATTGCGGAACGAGCCCATGTCCCAAGATAAGTATTCCCGGGAACCACAAACTTGTAGATTTATGGAACCACACCCTACCACACCCGCCCCTGAGGATTGTCGTCTCTAGGCCTGGATAGCCATTGGCATTCCATTCAGTCGTCCTGCTTTGTATTCAGTGCTCCATTTTCCTCGGCGTTCAGGTTCCTTGTCGTCCAAGAATATAAAGCTCATCACCCTAACCTAGGGCACTTTATCTTCTGGAATAATTCTGAGCCATATTTTCGAGGTGACTGTCCAGTCCGCGGCATGAACTCGGCGTAGACGACGCGTCCTCGAATGTCACGGTTATGATGAGGTACATGGATCACTTAAATATACAGATGCTCATCTGTACCCAATCCATAACGGTGAGATGGCCGAGCGGTCCAAGGCGCCAGACTAAGGAATGACCAGAGCAGTAGCTGCTCAGTATATCTGGTCACTTCGGTGGCGTGGGTTCGAATCCCACTCTCATCACTTTTACTTTCGACATAGAGTCCTTTTGAGTTTTTAAGAAATCGCTTATCATCCTGCAATTGCACTCGTCTTATATTAGTAGATCAACTTACTTGTTTTGAAACCCTTCCGGATTTACTGCTTCCCTTCAATGGTTTTAATTTTGGCTTGGAAGGCTTGAAGTTGACAAACTTGTACAATCAAAAAATGCTTCCGAGCACTGTCAGGAACTCTGCACAGTCGCGGTGTCAGTGCAACTTTCTACCCTCCTATCGACGATGTCCTACCACTAACATACGTGCCCTAATACCTAACCACATATACCCAGACCTAGACACGACGTGAAGCCCAACCACAATGTACCTACCATTCGACATATGGCAACACATCGCCCAATTCATCCCACACGAAATTCTCTGGACCCTATACAGCGTCAATAGCGCCTTCTTCGACCTCGCAATGGAAGAACGCTACCGGGATGTATCCTTTGGCCCCGAAGATGGAGACATAATGCCCAATTTTGTAAAGCTCCAGTACGTACCCCCCCTCGTTCCCACAGTCTACGCGTCTGGTCCAGAGTTCACGCATGTCGTTCTTTGCGTAGGGACCCAGTCGTTGCCTCGAGGGTGCGTTCGATCTATTTCCGGCCGACGGTGTTCCTGGCGGACGGGAGGAGCCTGGCGAATTGGGTGAAGCGCGCGCTGGTACGTACGGACTCGAATGGGGGTGGCCCGCTGATTGGGTCGGAGAGGAAGACGTTGAAGCAGATGAGTGCTGCGTTTGATGCGATCGTGGATCTGAGGGCGTTCCACCTGCATTGTTGGCCTAGTGATGATAGCGACACCATCCATCTCTCTGTCCCCTTCATCCATGCCGCTTTTACGTGCGTCGGGCGCAGTCTCCGGGAACTGGTCCTGGACGCATCGCTAGAAGCCCTCGGCTGTGCACTAAACCCTTCACTCATCTTCACAGGCCTCGAAACTTTGGTTATACGGTTCTGCAAGTCTTATAGATTACCACCTGCGGTCAAGGTCCTCCGTGATACAGTTATCCCGTTCGTCAATAACCACCACTCGACTCTCCGGACGTTTGACCTTGCGGAGCCGAATTTCAAGGTCACGGTCGACTTTGACGTGACTGCGCTGTTCTTCGGGATGACCCATTTCCTGCGCCTCAGGAAACTTTTGGTGGGCATCCCGTTGAATGGACCTGAGACGATAGCGTTCAGGCGCTTCCTTGACCTCCATAAGACGCAGATATCTCATCTGGAAATCCTGAATGAGCATGCTCTGAGCTTTTACGATGGGGGGCCGTTATTTGGATTACGGCATCTCGTCCTGGCAAAACCGTCCTTTACCCCCAAATATGAAAAACTGATCAGCTTCCTCCAAATGTCCGGGGGTTACCTTACGTGTCTTGTATTAAGCGACTACCAGATCGGATACAACGCAGCCCTAGACGTCTTCCCCGCATTATCGCAATGTGAAATGCTTCAAGAACTATTTATCCGGGCTGACCTCCCTGATTCGTACTTCCTCAACCTCCTCGCCGAAAGCTTGCCCAACCTCTACACAGTACATTTGGCCGTTCACCGTGACGACACGTCGATCCGATCTGTAAGCCCACCCCAAACCACATCAATTACCTACCATAAACTTGAATCTTTTCCATAGTTGTTCGGTTATGACACAGACTGGCGTTACCCGCCCGTCTCGAAACTGCGCCGCTTGAGGATCGTCGTCCCGAACGAGATTTCGAAAAAAGTCGTGGTGCAGTGTCAGTATAATTTTAGGGTAACGTTCCCGGGTATTCATTGTACACTGGTGGCTCCGGAGCCGGTTGTCATCCCTGATGATCAGGGGACTGGGCGTGTGCGTGTTGAACTGAACACTGTCTAAGTTAGATTTATTTTGTCGAGTTTGTTGTTGGGTATACTTGACTTGTCGTTCGATGGTTCGAATTTGAAGAAGGGAAATATTTTATTGATTGATTCGTGGTATAATGCTAGGGTTTCCCGAAATGTTCGTGTGATGGTCAGGTCAGAGATTGGGTCAGGTAACGATTCATACGCCAATAATACGGAATTTTTGAAAATGATAAATCTGTCGGGCTACAACACCAAGGACGTCGTGGCCACCGAGGGGGGAAACGCTCAAAATAAAAACTGAGGAATGTCCTGAACTGAGGAATGTCCTGAACTGAGGAATGTCCTGGCCTGAAGTCATCGTGAATTTCGCAAGTTATATTCCTTGACTGCTTCTGGCCCAGCCATCCGCACTGGGTTCGGAATGGCTATGAGACGGTTCGGAGCTACCAAATTCACTCATGATGTACTCTTGTAGTACGCTCGTTCAATTTTAAATTTATCGACTTCATCTTCATGTCAAAACATTCATATCTTATCCTCCTTTATAACTGCAGCAATCAGGTGTCACAAATGGGATTTGTCTGTTAGGATGAAACCAATTAAAGTTAGTTCCCCAATTAGGCAACTAAGGCAAGGGCATTGTAACCCACCCAATCTGTTATTCAATACTACAGGTGAAAGTCTACTTGTAAGTACTTCCTGTTCATGATGTTTGTTGCTACAAATATATGTATATAAGGAAGGCTGCATTGGTGTGATAAGAATGGAGCATACTTGAATATGGTAGGGATAGGACCATAGTGTTCAGAAGACACTTGATTTACTGCTTCCATGACCCTGTTGCAGGATGTGGACATCTGATAAAGAGTGATAGTTGAAGGAACGATATTGGATGAAACCGATTTGACACTCCAGAGTACAGAAAGATAATCAGCAAGGATGGGAAGGGCTAGGGAAAAATATAAATATAAGAATCACTTATTGCAATTCAAAAAAAAAATACCACAGGAAAAATGAATGAGTTGGAGCAGGAGTGGATAAGACTTGTAGTTCGACATCTAGCAAAAAATAAATCAAGCTGGGGCATGAGAACAGAAACAACAGACTAGTTGCACAAGAGAATTTTGAACAGTGGGTGTAAAAAGAACCTAGGATAAAGAAAGGTAGTTACTTGAGGACTTATATGGTGGCTGAGGTAATACATACACCCTACAAAAAGATTCATATAAAATTTAAAGTAGGTTAAGAAATGTTAAAAGACAGTCCATATCAACTCACAAGCTAAAATGAGACCAAACAAGAGGTGTGATAGGCCTATGTATGCAGAAAGGTGCAGGAACTCACATTCTGTGTATATACATAACAAGCCAAAAATGAATTACAGAATTCAAGAACTATATCTGCTCACCTTCTGCAGGCCAGATGTGAAATGAGCATACACCTGATGAAACTTGGAAAAGTCCATATACTCACATCCTGTAGCACACAAGTCAGGTATAATGTATATTTATGAGTCCAGGAAGGTAGATCTCCTTACCATCTGCTACATTCATTAATCCAGAAATGAGATAAAGACACAGGTCAGAAAAGTCCAGCCACTGACATTCTATGGTCCAAACCAAACTATTAATAGGTTGGATTCACATATATGAAGAAGAGCCACTTACACTCTACAGCATACACTGAGTCAATAGTGAGGTCAAAAATCTAAAGAAGTGTAGCTACTTACCCCCTGGCTATAAGTGAGCTAGGATAATACCTGCAAAGGCAGAGCCACTTACAGTCTGCAATACAACATACATTAAAGCAGAAA
>MU150356.1:22807-85134 GCA_015584075.1 Collybia nuda | reverse complement strand
TAGATCTTGATCTAGAGGATAAGACCTAACAGCCATAACAATACCTAGTTCTACACAATGCCAGTATGTACACCTATTGTTGCCACATCACTCAGGGTCACACAATAGGTTAGTTGATACAATAGGTATGTTTGCATAGTGATTGTACATGATTTCAACAAGTGTGGTGCATATTGGTCAATGTCTGGGTTTTCAATGTGTGATCTTCAATATGAGGTATAGGCTTTGTCTGGCAGCTCCAATTTACAATCTGTGACTTTTATTTATGATTGTTAGCAGAGGGCTTGTGATTGGTGGCTTGTACAATGATTTACAATCACAATCTCATCTTGTAATTACAATCTCCGATCTGCAATTACAATGTTGTATGATGTCAAAGTATGATACCAAAAATGGGTGTTCCCCTTACAATGTCCATATCATATGAGAGACAGTTAATAAACAAATGAAAGACTATACTATTAATACAACATGTCCAAGATAATACCTAGCATGTGAAATGGTCTATGTGGGTCAATGACATAGGATGATAAGGGTCACCCTATTCCAACAATATTTGTATCACAACATATAGACCATGCTTAATGTATGATCCTGTATTTACATAGTCTAGCAATGCCTGTAATCCTGCCTGGGATGTTCCTTAAGCATGGGGCCATCTTGCTACTATTACAGTCGCGGACAAACAAACACGACAAAAGTGGTATCTCGCCAAGAAATAAAAATTTGGACAATCTGACTTCAGATTCGAACTCAGGATGGCGAAATATGTCAAAAAACACTCCTCCGAAGTTTTTCCCACGAGCCGTTCAAATGGCCAATATTTTTGACCAAATTTTTGACATTTTTGGAGGGGACATCACCCAAATACAGGCGGCCGGTTAGCCCAGCACAGCGTCAAGGTGCATCATTGCACTTCGCAACACCAAACGGTGACCTTTTTGCTTCCTTACAGCCCATGCGGCTGCTTTTCCCTTCAACCCAAGACAATAGGCACTCATGAAGCGTCATGCCCGATTTATGAATCGCCGAATTACGTTGACAGGGCAAGCATTGAGCGCCTCTTGGACGCGCTACAGTGATGGTTAGAGTCTGAACTTAACACAATAAATGGCTTTCAATACCTTTTTTCTGTTTTTTCCGTCTTCGCAGGTTTTCTGGTATCCAATTTTCATCTCTAGGATCATCTCCGTTTTCCATTGCAAGATTCATCAACTTCACATAAAGTCTGTCACTGTTAAATTCCTCTTCTGTGTCCTCCTCATCAATGATCTCCGCCTCTACCTTTCCCTTGTCTTCTTCTTCCCATGTTGACTTGAGACTATCCTGATAGCTTTTAACAGGTCCTTCCTCGCAGTCTTCATCCCTGTGGTCCTCAAGTTCAGGGTTGATTTGGTTTTGAGTCCCTTCAGAAATCACTACAGGGGTCAATGGCGGCTGCATTGGCAGGTCTGGAATGGCCCTGGGTTGATTCCGAAGCCCTGTAATATTCCTCTTCTGTTTTGTGTTGCGTTGTGCAGGCATAATAGGTAAGCTCCTGGTGTAGAACAGTAGTGGGTGTGTTTGCCCCTGTTGACTTTGACAATTTATTTTGGCTGAACCGCTTGTTATTTTTTCCTGTTCTTTTCGGAATCATACTCAGTGTTGAAAAAGCTGTCGATTGCGCTATTTTTTGTATTTTTATGGGTTTTTTTAAGGGTTGGCCAATATTTTTGGGGTCCAATTTTCAGGACCTTAGATTTTGGACAATCGGCTCGTGGAAATTAACTTAAATGGTCCTAAATATGATCCCCAAATGGTTTAAAAGGCATTCTAACAATTTGCCATGGAGGAGAAAGCATTTCATTTTTCTTGTCGTGTTTGTTTGTCCGCGACTGTACATCCAATGACATGTAAGGATAACCAGCTTGATAAGTAGACTTGTAATTGTTACGGCTGTTGTGATAGAAAATCCACTGAAAGAACAAAGGAATGGACACAGAAGACAAGGGAAGAGACAACAGCGAGGAGGAGGTAACGCAAAAACAACAGCAAACACACAGGTTAATAGGCATGGCTAATGCCTGGGACCCAACTCGGACTCAACTTGCCATCATTTATGGATGATCCAAAAAAAGACTTCGTCGATCAATTCCGTCACTAATCCCTCGGACGTTGGACATCTGACCATAGGAAAATAGAAGTACCAATCCACATCACCTCGGAAACATGAGTTACCTCCGGTAGTAGTCCAAAGCTGTCATTGGCAATCTTACTGATCACCATAATCATTCCCATGGCCCATCGTTGAGTGCGTTCCGACTAGTACCCGCCTAGGACGACCTTTCGTTTTCGAACAGTCCATTCACGCATACCTCCACTAACCATTATTCTCAACACAGGCCACGCATATAGTAAGTGCGAGGATGAAGTATCGAGTGTATCGACACTACCGGTTCACTAGGGGAACACAGAAGAAACATCGTTATGAAGAGCCGCCATTCCAGCAAGGTGGCGTGTGAGGATGAACTCAAAGAGGCCGTTTGATCACTATCCCAATATCGATCGTCACTCAGAATCTTCTCGAATAGCTCCCACCACCTAAAAACGAAGGTGTCGTAATTCGGAGGAAAATAAAGGCGGGGTCGCTGTTAATTGTTCAGCGCCCATGAAGCAAATCATAGAATGTGCGGAACAAAATGGTGTGACTAGTTCCACAATTCTTGGTCAACGATAGAGCCGCGTTTCAATGATGAGGAAGGGCTGCCAAATCATGAACATCTTCGCTCATCGTTTCTTCTGCATTGCATCAGCCCTAACACTCCTTCCGCAACTTAGTGTTGATTACCCTCTTGAAACACCAGTTAGCCAACTTCCAGAGGAACCGCCCTCAAGATGAACAGACCCAGGTTCAATTTTCGGCCTACCAACGCCTTCGGCGCTTATTGCGCTCCACTATCTTCTCGACTCCCGTTCTATCTTCACATGCTCCTTTGTCTTGGGATTAATATCAACGGCGTCGTCTATCCGATATGAAGTGGTTCGACGGGCTCGACATCACCGGGCACAACGAAAATAGTACCATATTCACCAGGGCTGCCGTTGACACCGCCCACCAAGACTGGTATAAAACCTACTAGAAAGCACCCAGGATGTCCAGCCAACCTACCCACTTATACCTTCCAATACTTCGATTCCTTACTTACGATGAAATTCTCAGTCACCCTCGCTCCTCTCGTTCTCAGTTTGCTCCCCTCTCTGGCCTCTGCAATCAGCCTCGCATACGACCCTGTGTATGACAACGCCCAAGGCTCTCTCACTACAGTTGCTTGCTCTGATGGTGACAATGGTCTCATCAGACGTGGGTTCACCACATTCGGTTCGCTCCCCAAATTCCCCCACATCGGGGCGGCGGCTGTTGTCACCGGCTGGAACTCTGCAGCCTGCGGGACATGTTGGAAGCTCACCTATGAAAATTCCGATGGGGAGAGCAAGAGTATCAATGTCCTTGCCATAGACGCTGCTGGATCAGGAGCGGGATTCAACGTTGCGTTGGCGGCAATGAATGAGCTGACTGGTGGGAATGCTATGCAGTTGGGGAGGGTTGAGGTTGAGTCAGAGCAGATGGATGCTTCGGTCTGTGGGCTTTGAACATTTGAATAGTAAACTGGTATGTGTACTTGTAGCAATCGTGGTTTTCCTCACTGACTGCGGTATCACAAATAGTTGACTATTAAAACCTTGTTGGGTAGGCTCACCCGGGCTCGTATACCATTTCGAGATCAGGACGGACTTCAGCTATAGCTACGGGCGAACAAACTTCGAACAAATCTGTTATTTACCCACGGACTATCTTTTCATCCAAACATAGAAGTTATTTTCGAACTCATAAAAAATAAGATGAATAATGCCTGCTCAAGGCCTTCAGCTTCACCCTCATGTACCAGCCTCAATGCCAAAACGAGGACAGAGGCCTGCGCAATACACAGCACAACCATGGCGTCTTGCCCCCGATCACCCCTCACCCCTAAGATATGTGAGGGTAAGTTCCCAGAATGACCTTGCAAATTGACCTATATCGTTCGAAACGGCATGAGGATGAGGGTTGAGAAACACCCCTGAGCACCAGCAGGCCACCTTGAGCCTACAGTTGATATAAATAAAACACACAGCCACGATAGATCAATCGAGGGGCAATCTCAGCTCAAGATAAGAAAATACTCAACGCGTTGCACTTCTGCTAGCATGACGCGTGGCCTTGATCCTCGGTAACATTTTCAAAGATACTAAACAGTTTAGTACGCACTGCGGACGTGAGAAATCGCGCTCGTACTAATCCAACTGCCTAAATTAGATCACCAGTCAACCCCTAAACCCGGGCGCACGGCCACAAATCATTCTCTGTTTCTGGGAACCGCGGTCGATCAACGACAAATGGGACATGGGAGCACAGTCTGATGATGTTCGAAGAAATGGCCGGGTTTTCCAGAAGAGGGGCGTAAATTGATTCATTTGAATGCTTCTGTCCCATCTTTCGTTCTTATCCGTCCGCCACGACGCGTTAACTCGGAAATCGGACGTAGTGAGTGATGGCCTGCCATAGTTGGAGCTCCTCGTGGGCGTTGTACAGGATTTATGAGTCAGTTTGACATCGTATAGTGTAATAGTACCAATGCCCTTTTGTTTTGTTGTTGCTGTACTAGTTGGGGATGATGAGTTGTATCGTCCTGCTCTCCGACTCTTGATGATAAGTCTATGACTTTGATATCTGGCGGGCCCGATACCGATCGTCAAGACAATTCAAACTCAGAGAGGTATACGAGTTATAAGCTTTGACAACGCTTTTACTACCTTTTCCTTTCCGCTATATTTATGACCCTACTTCCCTTTTGACCCTCCCTTCGAGTCACCTACCTCTAGTCTTCTCAGGTCACGTTCAGAGCACTCTTACGTTTGACAGTGCTTCTTGCCTGTCCTCAGTACTCTGGGCCTGCACGTTTTCAGCATGAAGGAACCTCACCTCAGAAGTGGTCAGACCATTGAAACCGAAGCCACGCTGGATTAATGCCCTCGACTCTTGATGGAATTGTTTGATAGAGTGCACCCAAAAGGTGAGTTACTTGCACTCGTTTCAAATTATTTCGTTGTATTTTTAAGAGTAATTCGATACAGGCGCTTAGTGTTAGCGGCGTTCAATATCAACGCCAAATTCCGATCGGCGAACAGTATTTGCAATCCTGTCCTCGAACACCGATACATCAGTCTAGGGCCCCCCCACACCCCAGATTCGCACCGATTTGCACCTCATTATACACCTTTTTCTCACTGGGAGCCATCGTGAACGCAAGATACGAACTCTACAGCTAAGCTGACCAATTTCGGCTTCTAGAAGAGCAGAAGTGTAGCTGAGCCTGGTCACCATGACTTGTTTACTACGTCCTTCATAGTATTCAGTTTTCGTTTTCAGGTATAGTTCATAATGATCGAATATCATACACCCAAACAACAAGACAACCCACCACCATACTGGGCCTATTTTCATGTGCACAAAGATCAGAGGGTGTCGGAGCCGCCACTACAGCCCTGTTCGAACCAGTATTTTATCCCTCCACCTTGCCCCAACATGGCTCCTCCGCTCCAACGATCATATATTAGCGGCAAACCCCTAAATGCTTCAAGTTCCAAGCCTAATGAGTCTCCTTACTTTGCGTCTTACGCTTCCTCCACACACAACTCCTCATTCAACGCCGGCCCCAACAGCCTTATTTCTATGTCGAGCAAGCAGTGGATGAAGCAAGAACCACTGCTTTCTCAGTGGAGAATAATCAAGAAGATCATAGGAATTATCAAAAATTGGGGAGGAGGGCATTCAGTGCCTAAAAAATCTCTACCTCGCCCTGAACGAACGCCCACTATTGACAATGTTACGCAAACCGTCGACCTTACGAAAGAAGTCCGCATACCAAACCAAAACGTGGTCTCTCATGGTGGCTTTTCAGACATCTATCGGGGAGAGTGGGAACAGGGTAGTGAAAGTCTTACCAAGGATGGAAATAGTGAGGGCGTAAGCACCGTCCAGGTATGTTAGTGTGTGAGTGTTGCCGCGGTTACGTCCCTATTCCTTATTGACAGGTTGCTGTCAAATTGCTGCGAGTATTTACTCGGAGAGAGGTGGATCTTGAACGCTCACGCAAGGTAGTGACAATGTGGCCACGTGTTTGCAATTTATACTCATTGCCTCGTTTAGCGGTTAAACCGAGAAGTGAATATATGGAAGAATCTCAACCATCCCAATATTGCCAAGTTCCTCGGAGTTTCTTTTCAGCTTGGAGGGCGACCTGCGTTGGTTATGCAGTGGTATGAAAACGGGACCGCGCCAAGTTACATCAAAGACCGTCCATTGGAATTCAGGCTCACACTAGTAAGTGATCGATCCACCCTGCGTGTAGCTTGCTCCACGATAATTGACCCGAGGCTTAATAGGTGAAGGAAGTCTGTGCTGGGTTGAAGTATTTACATAATCTGGATTGTCCTGTGGTGCATGGTGATTTAAAAGGCGTGAGTGCACCTACAACTTTAAAAAAAATACAAGCAGTGGAAAAACACCGTTTTGGTCAGAATAACATCCTTGTGGACGATGAAGGCCACCCCGTGCTCAGCGATTTCGGACTCTCGAAGATGATCGATGACATAGGGGGCCCAACTGGAAACACGACGACCACTCTTGCGGGAACGGTACGCTGGCAAGCTCCTGAACTGCTATTCGACGAGGAAGAGCCCGAGGATGGAGCAGACCCACCCCCTCCCGCAGGACCCACTCTTGCGTCAGATGTATGGTCTTTAGCGTGCACTGTATACGAGGTGTGCCCCCTGTTGGATATTTTTTATTTGTCAGGATAACTTATATATCGTGCCCCCACCTAGCTCATCTCAGGCCACTTTCCTTACCATCACCGGCTGTACGACTGGAAAGTAATTCAGGACGTCATGGACGGAAAGGGGCCTTTGCAACCAGATGACGATATGATTCACCAATCGGAGGGGCTCGTGAAAATTTTAAATGAGTGTTGGACACTCGACCCAGCTGATCGACCCAACATGCACGTTGTGGAGTCGAGAATGGCCGCATTGTCACTAAACTAAATTAGACTCTTTTCCGTTTTCTACATGGAATCGTATATGTTGTACTTTGTACCCAACACTGTATGTAACCTTAGATGTGGGTATATTTATCATATCAGATCATAGGGCCTAAGACTTGACATTAATTTGTCGTTCGAAGTGCATGTACGTGTATGGACTATTGAAGTGGTCGCTTGATTTTACGTTAATGCCTCAGGGGATGTTGATGACGACCTGCCCGAAGTACGTATTTTTTCATTTCCTGGAGAATTATAGGGCGATTGGAACGCTAAATAGTTGTTCTGCTCTGGCGTCTCCGGTACGCACGCATCCAAGCTAGCTACATACGACTACAATTGTCAAAGCCTGAACAATCAGCAGTCATCAGGAACGGTGCTATCATCGACGAATCCGGCAGCCATCATCCCAAGACCGCGACTTGCAAAAGCCCTCCAGAGGATGCACCTATTGACACCGCCATACCGGTCCATATCGGCTTGGATCCATGCGTCTCGAGCAGATACGACTAGATTAACAAGGTCGATCTAAGCTTTTGGAAAGTGGTTATTGGGATTGGCTTACACGTAGGATTACATGGTTGAAGGGCGAGGGCATCGATAAAAAGGTGAAGGAACACGACATTTCCTTCGGAACCTGTTGAATCGGTCCTGGCAGTTGTGGAGAACCCGCGCGCTGCGACGAGGGCCGCATACATGTTGTGCAGAAGATTGGCCCAGACTTCTCCAATGTCTATGACGTAAGCCCATTAAAATTTTTGACAAGTGACGCCGAGTGAGGTTGGGGACGAACTGTGGACTTCTTTGAGAGTAGCAATACTCGAATACCGTAAAGGGTTAATGGCGCTGATTACGAAGTCGGTGAAGTATGAGTTCCGTTGTATGGGAATGGTACTCACGGGTTGGTCGAGTACGGATGGGTTCGGATGCCCGCAGGGTTGTTAGTAACATATTGGCCAAGAACGTAGTCAACGGTTGTCCCAGACTTTTGCTCCGTCCACCTATATGATATCACATAAGAAAGTTTAAAACTAAAGCTGGATCGGAACCCACTCAGCCATTGCATCTGACCAGCCTTCACCCATACCACCAGCTTCAGTGGTCTGTAAGCATCGTCCAGTTCCACCTCCAGTCATTCGATTGGTGATTCCATGTGTCATTTCATGAACTATTATATCGTTCTCCATCGTTCCATCACGACGCACCTATAATGACAATGGCGGGGATATATATTTTAATGATTTCGAGAAAGCAAGAGAAACTTACAGGAGTAAGAGTCCATATAAACCTACGAATTTAGTTATTATTAAAATAAGGCATAATCTATTCGACAATACTCTTTAGGACTTACATTCGGCACGTCCCGGACTGGCCACTACAGAGAGGTCAGCACACAGGGAGACTCATCCGGAAATCCTTCCAACTTACTCAGGGGGGGTGGCAAAGTCGGCATTATTAGTCCCAGAGGCGTCTTGAACGGACATCAACACTCGATCGTTTCCTTTACCACCCTTGCCAAAGTTATTCTTCTGGAAATTAAAGGCGCTCTCCGTAAACCCGTATCGATATGCAATGTCGTGGACACTATTAATGGTGTAGAACGCGTTAACGCGTGCAGCGTTTAGGTTTTCGGGAGATGTTGGGGCTTTTAAATCGTTGTAGGTATAATTGAAGCTACCTTCAGACGATTGAGAGGTAGTGGCACTTTGTGCCGATTTGAATGCAACAACGTTGTTTCCACTAAATGACAACCAAAATACTTGAGATATAAAATAGGGCGGTACAATATTTAACTTACGCCGTGCCCGTAGTTCGGGTGGTTCCGTCGTCGTGCCACCCTAAGGGCGAAGACGATAGATCTTGTGGGTCAACAAGGATCTCCAACCCATCGGTGTAAACTTGTTTGTTGATTGGCAAAACTTTATACTAAAAGAGATTTGTCAGAAAAAATTTATCTAGTAAAGAAGCGCACATTACCGATGCATCGGCAACGAAATCTGTGACGGACAGAAGGTCTCCATTGTGGGCATCAACTAAAGCCTCATACCAGGTATTGGCTTCTGTGTTTTGAATCTGTACAACATGAACGAGAGATACAGAGCCGTCAGGTCGAGCAAGATATTCAAGAGTTGTCGGATGTTCATTATATGTCCCTTCAAGAAGTTCCTCGATCTTCGCAATAAAAGATGGGACAGTAACCGAAGGATTTGAAGGCGCGATCTTGTCTTGATGGTCGTCAAGGACCAGTATACGCACCCGAAAGACACCGGGACTCACCAGTCTTGACGAACGATGAGCCGAACGAAACCACCTTATTGGCATTCCACGCGACGTTAGCGACTGCGTTAACAAAAGAAACCCCGTCCTGTGATAGAATTAATCACAGAATTTATGAATAACTATTAAGTTACTCACATGTGATTGCTTTACATAGGCATATTTCTTGGACCCTGCCTTATAGCCAGATTTGTATTCAACGTTGCTCACATCTATTCCAAGTTGGGCAGTCACAACAGATACTGCAGATTCAGGTAATGGCACTTCAACGAGAGAAGCCGGTTGTTCAAGGCCAGTGCCGAATGTCTAATCATATCGTGAGTGGTTTTAATGAAGTGGTAGGTGTAATTAATACCTTGTATGAAGTCTCCGGGTGGAAAGTCTCGACCTTAAAAGCTCGTCCAATGTTCCTCACCCGATGGGTAGGATATTTCGTCGAACTAAACGCAGACTTTGCCATAATAGAAGACGTATAGGCAATAGCGAGAAAAATAGAAGCGAAGAATCCGTTCAACGCCACCATTTCAAAGCTAGAGATATGGTCAAGGTGAATACAAATAAAGGAGAATTCCTGTCGATAGAGCTCATTAATGTTGACCTTTTATACAATTCATTGAATACCTTTTGGATCTAGCAGTTCTCGATGATCAGCGCGAGGGCTGTTGAAAAGTAGCCATTATCCAAATATTCCACAGGATCGCGTGGGCCAGTGTGGCTTCTTAGGAGATTCGAATCAGATGGTCCGTTAGACAGCGAGCAAAAATTAAACTCACGCATCCTCGACAGTTCTAAGAGGAGTTGTATTGAGTAATGATCAACAATAATGCACTAAACGTTTTTATCAATATCCCCTCGGAGTCGGTTCCGATACAATATCGAGACTTCTATCAGGCTGTTGGAGTATTGAAACGCACGCACTACATACTTACGGCCGTGTGTGACCGGGGCAGCGGTGGGTGTTGCAGAGTATCGTTAAAAAGACAGGGTCTACAATGCAAGGGGCCTTCCCAGTCGCCTTGCGGATTATAGGTCTGCCATATGGTATCCTGTGTCATAGTGTCTTGCCGGACCATGTGCATATATTTCTGTCCACCCTGGCGACCGACAGTGGCGGTGGTTTGTTCATGTTGGGTTTACAGCTTAAAGTCTATATATGGTAATTATTGTCACTGTCAAACTCTGGCTATTGTTGAATCAAATGCTCACCTCCAGAAATGGGCCGATTTAAGGGGTGTCGTTAGTGAAAAAGCAGCATATTTACAAAAAGAATGTCAAAATGGTAGAGTTTTAGAAAGGCATATAGGGTTGATGATCAAATCATTTTGCTACTCCTCAAGAAGCAGAAAAACAGGATGAAACAGTTGTTATTTCCATCAGGGAAAGTCGGGGCATCATTAAAATGTACAACACATGGAAGTCTCAGGAGTGAAAAGTGCTTCTTGATTAGACTGGTCCTAATGATTGTTGGATTGAACTCAAGGCCTGTCTTGCTCGGTTGAGCTTCGTCTCGGTTGTCATGTGCGCGGCATGGGCTTTGGAGAGACCAAGACATGCTGTTAAAAATGTTAGGGATTTCTTTCTCATTTCAGCAAAATCTAGAGCGTGCCTTCATCCCTTTGTGCAGTCAAGTTCCGAACAGATTCAGAAAGTTGTGCTTCGCGGTCCTTCTGTTCCTCGACTACAAAGAGCAATGAATTTAAGGATTGGAGGCGAAAGAACATCCTTACGGAAGCGTCGTGTTTCATTAAGTTTGTTCACAAGTTCCAAAAGCTCTCTGTCTTTTTGTTCTCCCTCGAGATTGACTAGTATGCGAACTATCAAGAGAAGAGGTAGTTCGAAAATTTGAACTGACTCACGAGCAGCAGCATGCTTTTCTGCCGCCAGGCGGTTACTTTTTTCCTCTTGAAGCTTCGTATTTACTAAGAAGCAAGTCAGGGCAGGACCAACTTGATCGATAAATTTGTGAACCAACATTCTGCTACACGATCTCTAAGGGCGTTTCGGTCGTCTCGAAGATCCAAGCGATTCGTAGAAAGGAAGTGAAGCACTGCAGGAGATGGTCAGGTTTTATCAAAACATTGAAGAAAAACTTACAATTCGCAGCATTCCGAATGGCAGAGTCTGTCTCATCCGTAATAGCATCAACTTCCATTGGGGAGCCGGGAGGTATAACAGGAGAAAGAGGTATATTGGAACCTCCCCAGTATTCGTCATGGCCTGTAGCTCCTGGTTGAATTGAGGGTCTCGATTTCGCCAGTTGCTCATTGGGTGGAATGGTTAAATTACGGATAAGCGGACTGCGTGATATGGTGGCCCGGTGGACAGGTACATTGTCAACATCATCGCGTAGACCCAAAGTCTCATCTGTGGGTTGGCGCTCCCTTCCATACTCCCCGCGTGTTAGTGCAGGATTGGGTTTGATTATACAAAGAGACTGGCCGCTTCCACTGCTAGCAAGACTGTGAACGGAATCTTCCGAATAATAGCTGCTACGGATATGATCCTCTTCTTTCGTGTCCTCTTTGTCGGGTCGGTTAGGAGCGGTCCTTGATGGACTTGATGAGTTTCCCGGAGTATTTATTTGTCCCGAGGGTGATCTCGCGTACAAATCCGTTTCCGTTGCACAATCTTCTTCCTTCACAATTATCTCCCCTGATAAAGAATTGGTGTGGCTTAGGTTATGCTCTTGACCATCGAGCTGGTAAAATTGGTCTTCCGACGAAGGTTCTCGATATTTTGTGGTGAAAGGCGGGGTGGAGGGGTGGTATGGTTCTCTATGAAGTATAATGTCATCAGAATAGACAGAGGATGTTGTCCATTCCCTATAGCGACCAGTCCGAGGAGTTCTACGCCTCCGTAGCGTGAGGTCTGATGGGATATCGATAGGCAGGGTGGCAGGTTCCGTCTTGATTTTCATATCATCGGTGGGCTGTCTGTTGCCTGCTTCGGCAGCGGCGGCAGTTATGGAGCCCGGATTTACAGCAGCTTCCTCTACTTTTCCTGGCGCGCTTCCTACTTCCACGTTGAGTGAAAGCCGACAGTGATTCCCTTGTTCGCTAGCTGGTTCTTCCGAACCGGAACCTATGGAGGGCGAAGTAGATGAGTAGAGAGGATAAGGCGAAACTGAGGTTGTTTTATGGCCCTTGGACCCGTGCAAATCGATGGCGGAGTTTGGGGAGCAATGGTCATGAGAATCAATTATAGGAGAAGGCGTGGGTATCAGGAGGCCGTGTGTTAGTGCTGATTCTTGTAAGTCTCTGCAGTCAGTCTCTCCTCCTTCTATGTGCAAATTTTCATTTTGCTCTTTGGTGTTGGTTGGTGCGATTTCGTAGTTGCACGAGGAGTGCCGGGATGATCCTGAAGGAAGACAATCTTTACGAGGTGTCGTAATCTCCGGTCCTTTTTCATCGAGATCGGAGTCGAAAGTGTAAGGATGATAATCGCCCGGTTGTGTTCGAGGACTGGAATGTGTACTTGAAAACCCGTCATTCATCTCGCTCTGAGTGGCCACAGGATCTATAGGATAGTCCTCTTCGCTAGATTCTCCAAAAATTTCTTCCGCAACAGATTCCTCCGAGTCCATTATATGATCAACGTCCATGTTCTCCTCTTTTGCGTATTCATCCGGACCCGTCGTGTCGCTCACATAATCTGATTCACCGGAGCTGCCCTCGCTTGATTTTTCGCTTTCAGGATATACAGAATCCCGCCGTCCGACTGGGTGTGCGTCTGTGTTTGTTTCATTCTCTACGGGAACAGCGTCCCGTAATGTATGGCGTGAATCAGATCCTTTGTCATCAGTTTCTCTTGAGATAGAGCTCTCTGTATCCCATTGTGGGGTGGATACGGGCTCTCCAGCAGATGGCGAGTGGCTATGGTCGACTGGCCATGATGACTTCTGAATAAGGGTCTCTTTATCAGGATTGGAATTATAACCAGAATTCACGGAGCAACTTCGGCGCTTCCTCTTCAAAGATGAACCGTTTATCACTACAGGAGAAGCACTTGAATGTGAATGAATTTCTGTGTCATCCTCATCCTCTTCATATGTGGGACGTCTAAAAAAAAAAGGTTCGTCCAATTCCGAAAAGGGGGGGCTGGGCAGTGAGGTCATGTATTGATCTTCGTCTGAAGAGAGATCGTCCATTACGACATTGTCCAAATCTGGAGCTAGAAGAATGGTTAAGTTGTCTTCCTGGCAGCACTGAATCGAGGGTTCGTTCGCATCTTGAACATTGTCGTTGTCGTTGTTGTTTCGTGTTGGATGTAATGGGGTCGCCTCCGAATAAAGGGGCGAAAGGCCACAGCAGTAATCGACTTCATAGCTTCCCTGCGATGATCCATCCGAAACACCATCAGGATCCTCGAAAGGTGAGTCTTGTTGTTGGTATTTTTCTTCTATTAGCACAGATGATTGTGAATCGTCGCTGTCTCCTTGGGGTCATATTACTCAAATGACAGTGAAAGAATTGAGGGTGACTTACCATCTGAGGCGTGTGAGATATCCGGAGAACCATACAAATTTGTAGGGGGTATGGAAGCCTCCCGCATGTAATCAATCTGATCAAAATAATCCGCAACATTGCTTTGACTGTCGGAGAGAAGTGGTGCCGCCGGACTAATCCGACTGGAGCGTTCCTGGCCATCCTCGTTATTGAGAGATTTTTGGTCGTTTAGATGTGACCGTTGGTCATGCTGAGAACGGGAGGGTGGTGAGAAAGGTGTGCTTGAACCCGGTCGAATGGAAACCCTAGAATTGCGAGGGTTTTCAGATGCCCAGGGGGATCCATTTTCCCGTTGGGCCGACGCAAGGGGCAGGGCGCCAACACTAATGGGGATTTCCAGTAGGGGTTCTGTGCTTTGAGGTCGATAATTATCATTCTGAGGAGGCGAAGAAGGTAGACTTAAACTTCGTGGGGTGATCTTGTCGCTAACACCCGACTTTGTCAGGTTGGACATTCGTCGTGAAAGATCTGGTTTACAAAGTATCTTAGCAAAAGAGCTCGGCCCCTGCGCCACACCAGGCCGTTGTTTCTCATTCTCCGCATAAATTATAGCAGGAGTTAATCCGGATATGTTTGGTGACGATACCGATATACCTGGATCGGGAACATTATTTGAATTGTTGTCCATTCTGTTACGCGCCGATGTGTTGATAGGTCCGGGGAGAGGAGATTTCACCCGCTGGGGACATGCAGGGAATTTACGTTTGATCCCATATTTGACAATGTCAAGACCTCGCTTCTGCCGTTTATGACGAGCCAAGAACAACGCACCATCAGAACTTTGAGATCTAACTGAAAACTGGATGTTAGGATTATTCGTTGTGATAAATTCGATGGAACGAACGGGTTGCTGAAAATTGAACGGATGGGTCTGAATGTGGAGGTGGAGAGGTAATGGGGGCTTCAATTTCCATTGGGACGTGAGGTCGCGCTGGTTCTGATAGTTGGGGGGTCAAATTTAGACTCTCCTGGAACTGGACGTTGGCCAGAAGCGTAGGAAGTGAACTGCGGGCTTGGATTAAAGGACTTGTACGCGCTTGCGTAGATGCCGAGGCTGGGAATGTGTCAATCATGATTGAGGAAGGATCTGGGGGGGGGGGGTTGACTCACGAAGAGGTGGATTGTCACTAATACTGTGTTGGCGGCGAAGAGTTCTGAAGCGTAACATACCGCGTTTAGTGCTGACAGAGGTAGTGGAGGCGTCACATGCTGGTATGCCCAGTGCCACATCTTGGGCCATCTCTCTATATTGCCCGCCTAAGTCGTTACATTAGATGTTTGTCATGGGTTCTGCGAAATTTCTTGCCTTGAATATTTGATCGGCGAGTGGATACTCGGGTTCGAGACTGGTTAGTTGAAGGTTTTGAAATGTTTGGTGGCGAATTCGAGGTAGGTATTGCGGAGGCGGGAAGTGAAGGGGGTATAGGAATATTATCAGCTTGTGAATCTGGTAATCGAGGGTCAGAGAAATTGAGAGGAATTTCATATAAGCAATTACCTGCCAAAGCATGATTTTGATGATCCATATCCAGACGATTCTTGTCTACACCAGGACTATTTGACGGCTTTCTCCATCTGGCCGGGACTGGAAATTGACTCGTATCTTCTTGGACAGCCTGAGCAGGCAAGGTCCGTATCACTGTCTGGCCTGTCTCTACCATGGAATCGTCCGAGCTTATAGATTCTCCCCTTGGTCGCCGTCGAAAGCTATAGGATCGAGGATTTTCCTCGCGCCCATCGTGCTTTCTCTGGTATTCAAGATCATAGTGTTCCATCTTGAGCTTCCGCTTTTCCCTTATTAGCCGCCTGGCCGTCGCTATTTCTTCAATCTCCTGTTCCTCCAACCACACTGCGAGTGCATCTGCCCTCAATTCTTTCTCAGTAAATTCCCGGGCCACAGCATCGTCATTAAATTTCACCGGGAGTGGTTCTTTGTCGTCGTACTTGAGGGCCTTCAACACCATAGGCTCGTGATCTCTCTCGCGTCGAACACTCGAACGCCCCTCTGCACGTATAGTTTGGCCAGTGAGCCACATGAAGCCCCACCCCTTTGTCGCCCATAAGTATCTGTCCCTCAATAATGGATGTCTGTGCAAGGGGAACTCCAATCGAGTCGGATCTGGATCCCAGTTGTTGCAATACCAATAATTTGCATGCCTCACGTAAAGAAAGTACCGGGGAAACGGTGTGAGATCCAGGTAGAAATCTCCTGGCCAACCAAAATCGTCGGATGGACGACCAAAACCACGGAACTCATAAAATAAGATCCTGTCGTTTTTCGGAGGGTAAAGTCTGTACGGCCATTCTGAACTCCCCTCGTGCATAGCGCGTACCAAATTAGGGAAGCTTTTCAGCCTGTACACAATGCCTGAGTTGGAGTTGGACTTTGGGTCGGGATTGTCGATCCATGGGTTAGGTAGTAGGGCTGGGACTCCCTGGGTCGCGACGCGCTCTTTAGGACTGGGAGTCCCATTATTGTCGCTCTCGGATGAGTTATGATTGGATTTGTTGGGGACCTCTCTATTTGGAAGAGAAAGAGAAGGTTCTGGCATCGCTTGTGGACATCTATCGCCGCTGATTGCCATACTCACAATCAATGATTTTGACACATGAAGTTCTTGTATTTGGTCTTGTGATGCCTTGCCTTCTGAAAATGGTTTCGGCGCCTGAACATTCCGAAGTCCACTTACGCCCGCCACCACTGCCAGTGGCATAATATCCAGTCCACCATGCGTCCCTCCCTTATTATGCTCGCAAAGTCGGTATCCAAGAAGCCTCTGAACTTGAAAGAAGCTAGTGCAACTCTCTTCCCTCCAATCCCGTGAGCCCAGGCTACAATCGTTGGTTCTTCGCTGATTTTCGGGATAGGTTATATCGACGACTGCTCCGCGCCCACCGCGCACTACCATCAGACATGAGAATGCTTGGTGATAATTACATTAAATCAGGTCCATTAAACTCCGAACTGCCCAGTCAAACTGCTGACAACCATGCAATGACAGAATTTCGTCTCCACAAAGACGTAACCAATAACGTTCACATCATTGGATTTTTGTCCCAATGGAAAATGTACTTGGATCAGCTGCCTGTGGGACCAGATTCAAAGAGTTTCGCCGGGAAGAAGTTGGATCCGACTGTGTTTGAAAAGGTGAGTAAAAAAGTGGACTCTCAGGCTTGTCGTGTGCTCACGCCATTCGACAGATGTCTGGGGAGCAGCTTGGGCAACTTTATGAGGTTATGCACGCGACAAAGGATGTATGGAAACCAATAGAAGAAGACTCATAGCTTGATATCGCAGTATCATCTGAGTCTTGTCCTTCTCCAACCGCGCTCCAACGCGTAAGCCTTTCCGATATCCCGTACTCCATTATTCTATCGCGTTCGTCGGGATTGGCTGATCCACAAAAGTATGTTTTTGAAAGTACCTTGTGACAATATTTTGTCTCCGTTTCCCATGTCGTCATGTCACATGAGACAATTCTCCTGACCAAGAGATCACCATCACTTGGATCTCACAAGCCTTTGTTATAAAGCGGCCAAAACTAGTTCACACTACTCACACGTATCCCTCTTCGACTTTTACACTCTCCCAAGCATGGCTCAATCATCTTCAGTTCGTCCTACCCATCTGATTTGACAGAACTTCCCCAATTAACATCTATTTTCAGTTTATTCCAACGAACAATGGTCCTTACGCTGATCTTCCTTCAATCAACTCCAAATTCTTCGAAGCAAAAGCCCGCAAAGGTGGGCGCCCCAGTGCTATAGCTCCAAAACATACCAACTAAACTCTACACTAGGCTTGACCTTTGAACAAATTGCCAAAGCGATTGGAAAGGATGAAGTATGGCTCGCGGCGGGAATGTACGGCCAGGTAGGCCATCATTGATCCGAACTGCCACTTTGTTGCTGATCCCATCTCCAGGCCAAGTTCTCTGAGGATGAGCTGCGCAAACTCGCTGAGGTGCTTGAAGTTCCTGTCGCAGAAACTCTGGCCGGCCTTGGAGACCATTGGTGGCCCAACCGTGGGTTGGGACCGGTACCCCCCACTGATCCAGTCATTTATCGTCTGTATGAGGTGCGTTGTGTTGCCGCCCCTTGTCACAATATTTTTGATCTTCTGCTCCTTAAGAGTGTGCTCGTCTACGGATATCCCATCAAGGTAAATCTACTATCATTACATCCGAACAAATCAAATGATAACATTTGTGTGATCAAAGGCGGTTATTCACGAAAAGGTAAGATTAACTACCTCCACACATGTTCAAATTATCGCTCATTTCGATAAAGTTTGGCGATGGAATCATGTCAATGATCGATTGCAAGGTCAATGTTGACAGGAAGGCCGATCCAAAAGGCGATCGCGTGGTCCTCACCTTCGAGTGCGTTTTTTTCCCTTTGGCAGCAAGGTTCAATATTAATAACATCCTATTACCTCAGTGGAAAGTTCCTGCCTTATGCTAAGTGGTAAACGAGTCTATGTATAGGTATATATATAAAAGGAATGTAACCAACACCTTATGAATGGGATCTTTTGATGATCTTTTGTCACGGACCGGACAGTGAGGGACTTTAAGTCTACAAGAGAAATGGTGCGCAAATCTTACGGCCCTATGTGAATATAAGCGACATCCCCATTGCTATCATCAGCTTTCAGTGGACAAAGCCAAGGATTGCTCCCATTCAGTGGCGATCATGCCAAAAGCACAATGGGTACAGCCACTGCGCATTCGCCGACGACAAAGAAGGTTCATGTCAAAGATTTGGAAGTCTTTCAATATATATAGCCGTGATTCATGGACTGCAACCCTGTTCCCTTCGACGATCTCTCCCCGGCTGTTGATCAGTCCCTGCGCGTTTTGTCACTCGCTTCTTGTATATCATTAACCAACGTTCCTTTTACGCTTAGACTTATAGGCCAGGAGCCATGATGGACTCATTCCTTACGGTACGCCTACCCCACGTTCTTCGTTTCCCCCCGACTTATTACGGACCGAATAGACAAATACCACGAACCTCACGGGAGACGCGTTCCCAATGCCATTTTCTTTATTCGATCAGCCATCTACATTCTTTGATTCTTTCGCGCCCCTGCAATGGCCCTGGATAACTGCTCCAGAACTTTCTACAAGTTGGGAACCGAGACGCCTCTCCATCTCAACAAAGGACATGGATCCTTTTAACTTCGAGCTTACCACCCCAGTACAGACACCCAATACACTCCACTTCGAAGCAGAGACGATTGAAGAAGAGGTATCTTTTGGGTTCATTGATATGAGAGATGAGAAGCTCGCTGTGCTTCAGGAACTGACTAGTCTTCAGGCAAAGGTAAGTTCATGTAGTCAAATCTGTAGACTTCATCTCATCTATTCACTCAATACAGCCTGACTCCTCTCCTGAACCCGAACCCGCCGCCACGCCGCCTCAACAAGATACTTTTGATATAACATTTGCCTTCTCTGAGCAGCTGCATTATGACTTTGACCACGACACCGTTTCTTGGGAAGAGCTATTTGGAACCAATCCTACGGAGCCCATCAAAACTCCTGTTTCATTTTTCCCTTCTCCATCTCCCTCTCCACTACCACAAACCCCTGTCATGAAACGGAAGGCAGCGCCGAAGAACGATTGGGCAGAGGAAGAATACGTTGACTCTGGCAGGGAAGACGAGAAAGACGGTGATTTCGAAGATCCTTTCACTCGAAGACGATTCAACAGAGTGCAGTCGAACGCGTGGTCGCCTTCATACTCATCTTCGGAACCCGATATCACACCTGTAAAAAGAAAGGCAGGCCAGGGTAGAGTAAGTTTTCCTACGCTCCACCTCTGCAACAATGCTTAGGTATATTCAAACAGGACCAATCTATGTCTCCCTCGAAACGACAAAAATGCGATCCGGAGGTTGTCTGCCGAGTAAACGGCTGCCGACACATCTCCAAGACCCGCTTCGAGTGCTTCAAACATCGAGAGACGCACTTCCCTGGCCGCTTCCGGTGTCCATACCCACAATGCCGCAAGGTGTTTGTACGCAGTTCATCCCTAAGCCGACATCTGAAACGCCCCCGTAACGCTTCGTGTGGTGCCTTTGCAGGACCCCAAGTGAATTGGGGTGTTGGGCTCATAAAGTTTGCGCTTTGCGCTCCCGCTTGGCTACAACCAGGATTCCTCGACGATATTACTGAAATTTGACATGTACCATATATTCATACTAATATAGAGCTACCCTTTACACAATGTTTGCATTCATTCGGGGATTATGATATAGATCACAGTTTTGACAATCGGCGCGACTCTCCGGGAGGTTACTAACAAAAGAGATTGAATTTAAAAAATCATTCCTATAGTTTTGTGGAGGTATTTCATATCGGCGGCCCAACCCAGGCTGAGCCAGCCTTTCTGAGCTGCCACAGATTATACTATTTGGAAAAGGCCTTGGATTTCACTGGATAAGTATGAGTATGCTGCATCGGCTGCAATTTTTTCCCTCAGTGCTTATCAGTCAGGACGAAAATAGTCAGGAGAGCCATATAAGAGAGGTGATCAGTTTTACCTTGATCGCGTTGAGAAACCACCTTCTGGAGTTGAGCTGCATGTTTTTGTTCAGCCTTCTGAACTATTACATGCAAAGTAATCAGAATCGGCAGAGTCACGGAATAATATTGCAAGGAAAACCTACGACGAGATCTCAAAATTTCAATGACTTTTTCCAAATCCACACCACTAGCTATTATCTCAATGTCCTCATCCGTCTTGCTTTTTATTTCTGATCCAAAAACTTCAGATTTTATGACAAGATGGGTACCTTGAGAAAAGAATTTTGCTCACCAGTCCCAGTGATAAATTCTTCTTCATTACTTTCTCCACATGGGCTACTGTGGTCATCATTTTCCTGGTCAACATCATATGTGCCAGAGCTTTCTTCTGATTTTTGATGCTATAATCATGCCCAATGGTTTTCTTGCGCTTTGCAGATAGTAATGTATGATCAGGTGTATCAATATTTTTTCGTTTCCCCAAATGTGTGTTGTGTGGTACAGCAGTGGTTGAGGTGACAGCATCTGATGAGTGACATAAATTAAGCACTTGAGGTTCTTTCTTGATAAATCCCCTTTAACTATGTTTTTTTTCTGGGAGGCTGGTTAAAGAATTTCTCTTGGTCCATTCTACTCTTTCCTGTTTACGCCGGGTAATCTCGGCTTCCCTCCTTTGTGCATTTTCTTCTGTCATGGGCGACTCTGGAAATGACATGAGCAACCTATAATATTTAGGGGCAGATATGATTAATCCCTCAATATTGCAGTTAAATGATGGTAGAAGATGATATTTATAGAGTGTTTGCCTGGTGGTCCATGTAAACCCTCGATTTTCATTTCCCCAAAGATAACGACCTGAGATGAGAGGATGCTTTTTGATTTGGAAGGAAGAAACTCCTGGGTTGGGAGACCAGTTAGAGCAAGTCCATCATTTTCCAAATGAATAGAGCAGATTCCCTGCCCCTGGATAAAATGTTAAGTCAAGGTAAATGTCTCCAGGTGAACCAATATCTGTAGGTGGAGGCCCATATCCACGAAACTCAAAGAAAAAGATTCTTCCTTCCTTATTTAAGCGATATGGCCAAGTGCTTCCAGGTACACGCGGAGTTATTGTGCGGTGTATGAAACTTTTCAGCATGAATTTGACTCCTGGGTAGAGCAGTGACGTTGGAGAGGAATTGTCCAACCAAGGATTAGGCGGATCGCGAGCATTGCCGTGGTTTTTAGGTGTGGACATCGCCATAGAGTTCTAAAGTTATGTATGGTGCGGACTCGCGTTACTGGGCTTAGGGGTGGTTTAGGGTGGTGGAATATAGCGTGGAGGAGGTAAATCAACCAATGGCGGATTATGGCAGCAATATCCTATATGGTACCACCAACTTGAAAGATCATTCAAACCATGATTGACCCACAGAGTTGTACGCGGTAAGCCGTCGCTGTTCCGCTCTTTAGTACGGTTTCGAAGTGATCATCCTGAATCTCGGGGATACCGAGCCGTCTCGCACCTGTGTACGGGTTACACCACACCATGAGGGAGGGTCTAATGTATTCGCGAACATGGGATCACCAAATTGGACTCCAGTACTCTCGCTATGACGTTTATTAATACAGATCCAACGGCGACACATGAGACGTACAACTCGGGATCGTAATGTACATGGATGCTGTCAAATTTCCGGGCTTGTCCCACTTTGTTGAACCCAAGATTCTGTCGGTATGTATTCAATCGTCGACAGTACGCGTTTTTATTGACCTCATTGGCAGAAGGCAACTTTTTTTTTGAAAGGAGAATGTCTTTCCGATTCCACGAAATGAACCCAACCGGCGAAGCTGAACAGATGGGCTTTATGGGGGTGGATGGCATATTTCTCCAGAGAAAGAGGCTTATATGTTTCTAGACATTTTACCGGGCCTGTTACCAAATGAGATTCTCGTAGCCGACTCTTCTGGCCCAATAGTCTTTCAGGCCCCTATTTTACGGATTTTGCCGTCTGGCTTCAACCCCTTGACCTTTTCCAGGCTGACGCTGCTTGTTCTTGACTCTGAGCTAGACTCGAGTATGTCCTCTTCTAACCTCCTTTCCGTCCCGTTTTTGGAGTCGCGGGCGACGTCCAGCTCGTCTTCATCCTCTTCGTCATCAATGTTTGGTTCTGGTCTGCAAACGTCGGACTCTCAGACGGACTATTCACCTCCTCACTCGCCCAAAAAGGAGGCGCTTCATTTTAGAGAACCTTTTATCAAGTCGTTCCTTGATCATTCAACTCACTTGGATCGCGGCCTAGTCACCCCGAAACAAAGCACTCGCCTATTGGATACAGACCGGATAAGCACAACTGAGGACTTAGGCTACGACTCTGAACACGAATATCCTTCGAATAATACGACAAGACATAGGCCACGCCTTTTAACTAGGAAGAGAATAGCTTCGAACCGCTACCTCGCCACCGGGGACGATCCTGGTATAAGAACGGATTCTCCTCGAACACAAGTTCGTAATTCCTGGACAACATTCGTGAGATATCTAATATTTGTGTAGATGATTGACATTGCTTCTCCAAATATGCAAAGCCGCCTTCAAGACGTTTCTCCTGAGTTATATCCCGACGCCGTTGAATCGAACAAGACAATTAAGACGTGTGTAGGACTTGGCCTTGGCGTCCTCCCATCTGATAAAGCAACCGGGTCTACGGACCGCCCACTGGTTATTTGTACCCCAATCTCACCCGATTGCCACTCTCCATCTGCTACAGGAACACTTTCATTTCAAGGTCCTCTACCACACACATCACCACAAAAGCCACAATTGCGGCCCCTTGCCATGCCGGATAATATGTCACCTTTGGAATCGCTGCCGCCGCTTCTGTCTCTAACGAACGTCAAGAACAGGTTTGAAAATACACCCTACCCCGGAAAAAGTGACACTGTGCCTGGCTCCACTCTTACCGAGGACATCACTAGTGGTAACAAACCCGCCTCAGGACTTGGATTAGGCCTTCCGTCAGGCTTTGTGGCTCGCTCCGGTACGCAGAAAACACCATTTCGATGCGTAGAGACCCCCCTCGAGGCTATAAATGAGGGCCGCTGCCAGAGGAAGAAACTGCATTCTAGAGAATACCGATATTCGAAGAGGCGCCTCTATGATATCTGTGAAACATCTCCGTCTCCCTGTGTTCTACCTCCGGGAAAGCTCAATTCGATCTCTTACCCAGGAGCCAGTGTTGTGTCTATTTTACAAACCACACAATATGCTAGCTTGTTCAACAACCGGCGCTCATCGCTACCACTGGTTTTGGGTGCAGGGTATATCGATGGCTCTACGACCTTGTTCCTAGATTTGCACTCGCAACAATATAGATATGGTAGGAGCACGAGGCCGCTTTATTTGATACAGAATAACTCCTTTGTCTGGTCTCCGAACTCTCTTATTCAGCCCCCTACGAAGTCTGAGCGGCCAAGGTCTACTTATGACGAAGTGGCCCCTTGGGCAAATCCCAATGCTCCTCGAAGGCAAAGTTTTCGCTCTCGATCCAGGCATCGCCCTCCACCCGCACCGCATGTTCGAAGCACATTCATCTCGCCCGTGCTCATTCACATCAACATGCCAAAAAAATTACATTTCGCAAACCATAGACACTTTAGAACTGAGCACACCTTGTTTTAGGAGCCTTACCATACTGGCGAATCTAATAGTTCAATTTCTTTCTCACGATTAACAAACAAGGTTAAGAGAAGCAAACAATGTTCTTTTGTACTCTACTGCAAGCACACTCTACTCTCTACTTAAGCTACTTTAGATCTAGCAGGGTGCGAAGACATCACCATTCAAATTAAACTTCCCAAATATTCCAAAGCTGCGTTCGTTGTCGTTTCCTTTCCAGACTTGATCGTCATACTCGAACGCGTAAACTGAAACGCTGGTATCGTCTCGGCAAGCGCAGTTCAGGTTAAGGAGTGCTGAACGTTCGTCGTTGAGGGATGCAGCAGCAACGCCCAAGCTTCCGCCTCGGGAAGGCCAGCCAGATCTTATCGAATTATCGTAAGTCGTGAAGGCAATAAAAGTCAAATAAAAGGAAGCATACTCGGTAATGTAGACTTTCTTTCCTGGGCAAGCTGCCTTGAGGGCGGGGACGACGGTCTTGAAGACAAAGTCTCCAGCTTGGCCAGAGGTACGACCTCCATCGTAGAAAGCGCTTTGCGAAAACGTGAGTTCAAACACGGTCGACCAATTCAGGGAAAAACATACTGCGCATTTGCTCCCACGAAATCAGCACCGCAAAGAGCTGGGTTAGCTCTGATATTAACCCATGTGTGAACCGTGGAAACGGGGGTTGTGACGCCAACAGAACCAAGATAACCTGATGGATATTTCAGCACGATACTCGTATGGTATGTCGTAAAAAAACAATAACCCGTACCTCGGACATCATAAACCTTGGCCATGATATTTCCAGCGCTGTCATTGACCTATTTCCAAACATTGAGCCATCTGAATCTGATGTCGCTACATTTAGGGCGCCTAGTGAGCTTACCTCATTCCCGACGGTCAGCCCGACATATCGGCCGGCTCCGTACTTGGCGTACGCCGTGCGGAAAGCCTGGACATCATTGCTAAAACCATGCGCGATTAGTTATAGTTACTAGGAAGGTACAAAATCTCTGCGAACTTGATAGATGTGATACTTTGTGCGATAGTTCCCTGGCAACAGAAGAAAATCAGAACGCGCGCATTTATGACAAGGGTAACACAAATAAATGGCTTACCGTTACCCAGATACCTGCCATAACCTTGAGTCCAGCTGCTGCTGCCGCTGAAGAGGCCATATCTAAAGCATTGCAATCGAACCCGGTAATGCGAATAGAGCCGAATCCAGAGTTTCGAGCATCATTCGCAACTTGGTTCCACTGGTAGCATACTAAGTTAAGTGTCAACACAGAGATGTGTGCAACCCACCTGAGCTTGCGTCCGGCAAGTATAGGCCCCCGTCCCGCCAATGCTGTTCGACGCACCCACGCCCGCAAAGTGGGTGGCCGAGAGAACAGGTAGCACGGCGGCACAGATCACGAGTGCGTAGCCTTTGAAATTCATTAAGCTAGTGGGTTTTGGTAAACTCAAGGAAAAGAGTTGTCGAGAATTTGAGACGAAGCAACGCGCTTTATACGGGTGGATGGTGGGTTATGATGATGTCCGAATTCGAAAATAACTCTCCGGAAGCGAGTGATGCGAGGGAGCATGTGTATTACCCCCACCATAAAGCGCCAAAAAAAGACGAGAGCCTGAAACAGAGAAGCCTTCACTTCCACCGGGTTACAAATAGCACCTTTTGTGTTGAGTAGGCCTTCTAGCCTTTGTGCTAAGACGGAGTGAAGTTAAGCACGACGTCGATAATGGTTGATACGCGGGCGAGAACAGCGCGGTTCGGAGTAGAAAGTGAGGTACGCATGCTAATTCGAGAGATTCAGGTGCTTTTCCTTACGGTTCGGGCGTCGAAACGCGTGTTCGCAAGTCTCGTGAGGGTCCGCTTGATGGCCCAGGGGGTACGTGATTTATGGAGCATGATTTTGATTTCTATTCAATCATGATCGGTCGGTAGCTCGATGGTTCGGCGCTCCCAAGGAGATACAAGCGAGAAAAACAAATACCGTCATGCACATACAGAAAGAAAACCATGTGGATTTCGATCCTCCTGGTGATCGTTGGGAGAAGAGATCCTTTTGAGTCTTTGGAGCAGTTTACTTGTGGCCTCTAAGCCTGCGGGATAAACAGTACCAAATACTGGATTTACTCCGAATTCCTTGCACCAGCAAACTTTACAACGGGCATACTGTAGATGGGGGGATTGCCCGTACTACCAACATTTGTTCTCTGGGTGAATTGGTCGGTTCGTGATGCCCTGTTGATGTTATGTTACCACTTCATTTACATCTTAGTCAGGCCTCTAGGTTGATGTTCTTATGCTGACACTGTGATCATATGAAGGCTGATGAAGGGATTATTTAGGGAATTCCAGAGTCTTGGGGATAGTCCGATACTTACCATGGAACCCGAAGCCAAGTCATTTGTTCTCGCAAATAGGAATTCCGCGATATTCGCCCGATGTGACTAATCAGTATACTTAGTGTCGGGTAACATTCGGAGTCTTGGGAGTACAAGCGCCGATGGGGTGTTCGAATTCTAGTTCATTCAATCCTCAGCTTGAAGAGGTATGGCCTTCCCGTCTTATCCGGACCTATGACATCATTAGCCTCAGATCGTCTTTTCTTAATCGGCCTGTCTGGAGGGGAAAAATCGTGTGTGTATTGTGAAAAGACAAAAGTAAGGTGCAGTAGGATATGTAGAATGTCAAGCCTGGGGTAATATGTCCATGAAATATGTCCGCAAAGAAACAAAAGTAAAGCTCATCTAGTATTCGCTGGACCAACGTCCTCGATAAATCTTCCCATCTCTCCAGGAGGAGGTGCCTTCTCTTCGGCACTCGCGTTAGCTTTCGATTTCCCCCCTGTACCGAAGAGGCCGAACGACTTCTTTTCAGTACTCCCGGAACGTGTAGGAGCCGACTGTTTCTCTGAAACCACTGCGGTGGTTAAAGGTGCTGCCGAAACCATAGGCTCTGTAGGGATGACTTCGCCTTTGATAATCCCTGCACCTGGTTTGATCTGCTCAGCATCTTTCTGACTCACAGCCTTCTTCTTCGCCCCTTCAACATTACTGTCAGACGAGACGAGCGCCGCCCCCTCCTGTAGTTTCAAGTACTCTTCCCCTCTGATCCTTAAAAGTTCCTCTAATAGAGCGGCATTCCTGCTGTTTGCTTTGTATACAGCAAGGATGACATCCCCAACAAGAGGAACGAAACCGACTCCAGCGCTGACTATGTTGTTGAAAAACATACGGCGGAGAAGCCATGGCGGTATGTCGGCTTTGCGAGCCTTGCGCACGACCAGAAGATAGTTGAGGGTGGCGTTGGCCGCATCTCCAGCAATTGGGATTAACCCGATAAGGAATGTCCACCCAAAGCGAAAGCCCAAGATGGAGAACCCTTTGTCGAGGTAGTGTGCACGGCGCTGAACAGATTTCAGTATCTTGGCGTCACGGGCAGAGAGCCCTGGAGGTAAGGCACGCTACACCACTATGAGCTTGATTATCTGAGGAAGTGGCGAGGTCATCCATACCTTTCTGCGTTTCTTCTTCCCTTTTTCGTTCGTATAGAATTCATATAGAGGATCTGGAGGGGAGTATTGCTCAAGATGCTTTTCAAAAAGACGTTTTCCAGCTTTTCCTAGGATTGCGTTCATGGTGGAATGGGAGAAGGAAGAGAGGGGTTGCAGGGGCCACTGAACGTGACATCATGGTTGTCCATCCGCAATACAATGAGGCATACACAGCTTTCCCTTTTCCAACACTAGCCTATGCGATCATATTAGGTAAACAATATTATCACTGCGCTTTTATAACTCCGACGATTGGCTGCCGAGGTGCCGACTGTAGCCGCGTGACTCAAGAGAGACTTGTCCCGAACAGGTCTAGTTTTCGAGAGAAAAGTAAATTCTCAAGCTTTGCCCAAAAGGAATACCTCCTCCGCAATCGGTGAAGGGATAGTTATCCCAATTGTTTGCCTATGATGAACCCCCGCCAGGGCCAAATGTACCTGGAACTTGTACGCTTGCTGCGATGGTTACAAGTACCTACTACCCACGCTGGACTGCAATACTAAAAGCCCTACCCAGCTGACTGTTCATTTCCACCAAAAGGCCAGAATTTATCGGAGCCCTCCAACAGCAACACATCCACCACCCCATGGTGAACATGAGCTCTGCTCGTAGCTCTTTAGCCGCTCCGACTATACGTTTTCAACAACTAGAGGATTTTTCTGGGAAGATATACGTCCAAATTCACGAGCTTTCACAACTCCACTCTGGTATTCTCAGGCTTTGTCACCACATAGAATTCGTGCCGGTCTCAATGTCGTAATGTCAGTGTGGCGTCGTCCAGCGCGTCATAGAATTCAATTCAAGACTTTTGCAATTAAACCTACTATTTTCGATCGATTCCCTGTTCATTTGAATACTGGTCTGTAGGTGAGAGGACGGCGCGCCATATAATCCGCAAATCCCACGCAGTCGAATTTACCGCTAACGACACTTCAACAACTTGCAATTGTGTTAACCCAAAATCAGGGCTGCGAGGTGGCGTTTCGATGGTGTTGGTTGTAACTACATTCTATTTCCCTTCCTTTGGACCTGGGACTCAATACAGGCTCACTCCTGACTCAAGATTGCTATTCCGAGAACCGATCTGAGTATCCTCAATGGTATATATATCCCTTGAGTCCACTTATGTCTGACCCACCCCCCACAATTTCCTCGCATCAGCAATTTAGCATGGCTGAATATGTTACGATGACCTCTAATGAGTTCCGCGAAGTCACATACCTTCTAGGACCTTGGGTACATACATTCATCTCATTCCACGACACCATCTAACTTACGTATCGCCCTAGCTCGTCGGGTCTTCGTTGGATATGTTATTGCAGGGAATCCTGTTCTGCCAAGTACGTACTAATGTTGTATCGCATGTGACCACACCATTATCATTCCATTATAGTTCACTACCTATTTTACATGGCATCACAATGACACATCCAACATGCGAACAGCAGTAGTGGGACTTGCTTTCCTTACGACCATTAAATCTGCACAGGCATTGTGAATCCATTCTTGTACCTTGCGGCACGTCATTTCCTAACTTTTTTTTCCAAAGCTTTTTGGTTTGGAATATCTTTATTTACCATTTCAAAGATGTCAAAGGTGCTGTCCTGGCCAATTATACAGCGTGGTGGGAAACGGGGAATGCATTAATGGTAGTTTTTCTTCGATCATACAACACTCCTGGTATACTCACTGATCTTATTATAGGTCGCTAATATTGGCCTCTATGTTCAAATATTCTTTTGTCACCGTCTCTGGAACCTTTCTTCGAAGAACAATTGGTTCGTAGTACCAATTGCGACAATCCTGTTGTTCGGCTACGTTTCCGTATGTTTTGCGGTCAGTCACAATCTCTTAACCTTAATCATGGTATCCTGACAAGCGCCGGATGCAGACTTATTATATCTCAGAAGGTTCCCGTGCCAGTTCCATGATTGTCGCATGGTGTAAGTTCTTTTTTCATATTTCGCTTAGACGACTAAATCAAAGTTGCATAAAGTTGCAGCACATTTTAGCTCCGTTTTTGGTACGTAACAACGCCTTAATACATCCAGAATGCCATTGACTTCCCCGCGCAGTGGGAGACATGCTAATTACTCTGGGTACTGCATATTTCCTCATCAAAACAAGACAAGAAGTCCTTCCACAGTGCGTAGTGCAAGCCAAGTATTCACGCAACGGTCTACTCACGGAAGAGAACTCGTTATCAGGACGGTTGGAATGATAAACTCACTCATACGCCTCACGTTTCAAACTGCAGCTCCTGCGGCAATCTGGTAACTTCCAGAACCTCTCTTCTGAACCCATTTAACTCAAACCTGGCTTCGAAGCGCCATGTTTAACCTGATGTTGACTCAAATATACACCGGAAGCGAAAACTTAGTTGCTGTGGGTCTCAATCAACTCCTGCCAAAACTCTATGCAGTGTCAATGATGTGGACGCTAAACGCCCGTCGTGGTATGCGATTAAATAGAGGACAGATCCTCGACTCTACATCGATACATATGGTTCGTTTCCAGCTCCGCTGGGCTTGTTGCCTACTCTAAACCTAATTACAGAGGAACGACGGGAACGTAGAACTGGGTATTTATAATGAACCTGTTCGGGTACACACCCAGACGGAAATTACGAGACATATTGATGTGGGCGACTACCGCCTCTCTTTCTCGCATCCGCACTGATGTGTTCGTTGTGTAGTCCCATTCTGGTGATGATATCAAGACCCATCAAGAATTCAAAGTGGATGGTTAATTAGAGATGGCCAGTGTCGCGGTCGTGCACCCGAGTGTTATTTTTATTTTGTAAATATCGACTACACTGTGTAACAAAAATTGAAGGAGTTGTGTCTCGTCTACAGCACCTAGGGGTTCCCGATACTCTCCCAAAACCTAGCGAAAAAAGATATAGGACCTCTGGACTTTCAATATCGCTAAACGAACTTACTGGCACCTCTTGAGTAGACCAGCAGACGTGCTTCTCGACTGTATATCAGGCGTGTCTGTCATGGTCTTATTAAACACCATTTCTACATTTCCATGAGCAGTCCACGTCTCCCATGTTGGGGTAATATTACTCGAGTCAGCCTTGGTGTTAGGGTTATGTGAAATAGCAAAATTCAACAACGATCCTGCGAAGGCTTTCCTGAAGGTCGTATTATTGTAGACAGCGTTACCACGAAGTCCAAACCTGATTGACTCTCAGTGTTGAATAGCAGTAGAGTAAGAATCGTGGTAAATACTACCTGCTAGGGAAATAGTAAGGTATGTCGTCTCCATGTTCCCCTGGCGCGATAGCAAAGGTTGCCTGGATGGGAGACCACCATATAAGAATTGTTAGGTTGCTTGGGCGCTTGATAAGTACCTTGTATGATTTTCCACTGAAAGGCCGCAGGAGATATTGTGTAGGGCAATACAATGCGTCTATCCGGGAGCATTCACTTGAAGTTGAGAGGAAAAAGAGAGGTCGGCTCACATTCGCCTATGATAGCAGTAGCCTGTTCGAATGGCGAACCTAAATCCTTGTATTCTGTAACTATAGCGTCTACCTCGTGCTGTCCAAGTTCGGGGAGTAGTTGATGTACGAAATTCGATACTTGTATGGTTGCAGCTATCCTTGGGTCAAGAAATATAGACCCTTCCAAGGAGTTGGTAACAACGAGCAGTTTCTCCTAGATGGGCCATGTGAAGGTGGGGTAAACAGGTTTAGGATAAGACACTTACGCCGTTTACCCTCCCTCGTTTCAATAAATCCGTTGGCCGTCGAGTAATAAACGATCCGTCAACCACAGGAACAAAAGTATACTGTCCAAAATAAGCACTGTGCGCTACCTCGAGGTTGGCATTTTGTAGAACGCCGATATCTGCACTTCACATGCAAACAAGAGAGTTTGTTGTGGCAGAACAACTGTGTGCAGAACACTCATATTCATACATATTGACTTTTCTATTTCATTGGAACATACTTTGTTGCGGCGACAACCGCGGTATATATGCTCTAGAAGTAACCATAAGCTGTGGGAAGAGGGACCGAATTATTGATACATGATGAGCTTACTTCAGCGACTGGGTCGTTATAATAGTATTGCGAAGCCAAAGCCGTGGAACTTCCTATTGCCGCCTTCAATAGTGGTGGAAATGACTTTCCATCCTGAGCGACTATGTGTTGGAGGATAGATCCGGCACCTTTTGAACTGCGGTAAGTAGGACGGCTAAGAATTTATGCAATCATACCTGCTGATTCACCCCAAAGGGTCACTTGAGTTGGATCACCGCCAAATTTAGTGATCTAGATCGGACGTAATGAGAACACCGAGTGGATGGATCACTGCCCTGGCGTACGTGTTCCTGGACCCACTGAAAAGCGAAGTTTTGATCCACTAAAGGGTGTCAACAAACATTAAAAGGTGCTAGTCAAACTGTAAGAGGAAATGTACATAAACCAGCATTCAGCGCCCCGTGCTTTTTTACTTCTGTTCCCGGAAGAAAACCGAAAAGGCCCAGCCGATACTGTATGGTTACTACAATCACACCTCCGTTGGCATCCTTAATGAGGTCGTCGCCGTTATACGTCGAGGCACTCCCAACGGACCACCCACCGCTGAATGGGTGATTAGAGACCGAGAATAGGATTACAACTTTTAGGACCTTACCCATGAATCCAGACTACAACAGGTAGATTTTTTCTCCGTCTCGGGAAAAGTTGACCGGGAATATAGACACTAAGTAATGATGTAATAAAAAATCTGGTAGCTGATCAAAAGGGGTAAACACACTTCAGAAACAGACAGTCCTCAGAAGGTGTAAGTGCGACTTGTTCAGATAACGGGTTTGAGGGGAAAGGGTTGACAGAAGAAAGGCCTTGCGACCCGATCATACAGGTAGGAGGGAAATCAGTAGCTGGTTGGACACCCTGAATATATGACGGCCGCTGTGGTGCACTCCATCGAAGGCTTCCTGGCATAAATGGTATTAACGCAATTCTTTATTAGTTTGAGATAGATGGAACTTGCCTACAGGGGGGGCTGCATACCGTATACCAAGGAAGCGGGTAATATTTGTGGGGTTGTCAAAAAACCCTGAATATCTTACGTAACCCAGATTTACAACTGGAGGGAAATGCACGGCGTTTGCTGTTGCGTGGTAAGATAAGACCACTAACATAGTGATGGACATGGTGGTGCGTATCATCCAGGGACCCATTATGTCCAGCTCGGAGCGTGGGTGCACCAATATGAATGGGGGCGTTTGATTTGAGTCTTGTATATTCCTTTATGGAATGTCTGCCTTGAGAAACTTTATATATCCTACATTAAACACCGAGCGACGCGTTATATGAGATCTGGGACATGTGCCTTAACATATGATCAACTTCTCCCCAAGACAGAGATACATCGGAATTGAGCATACCCTGCGTAGGACATACATTTAGGTGGTCTTCCACCAGTCAGTATCCGGAGGATAATTATACTGCGTGTTTTTCTTGATGCACGCATCCCCCACGGGTTACCTAAATCCCTTGGGGTAGCACGCTAAGGTTCGGGGAAGTCAGTCATCGACCGAGTGCTATCCGAACCAAAAATAGAGATTCTGGCGGTTAGTACTTACACAAAAAAAACCGCCTAGGCATTTTTCAGTCGAAATAAGGAACCGACGAAGTAGGCGTGGAACGTCCATGTAACCATTGGAACTTTAGTTCTTTGATAAACATGATTTCGCACGCGGTGTCAAATGCCGGGGTCAGGCGTTAAGTATGCGAGTCTGGAGGTCGCTCCATACTCATGACGGGTTCGGCGTTTTCATATCCTGAGGCAAGCGTGAGATGAGGTGTATCCAGGCACCTGCTCCAGAATCTATAGCATCTGGTCGTATGGCCATATTGACCATATTGCTGGTTTTCTAGACCATAATTCGCCGCCGGCACAGAAGGCATGACACCCTTGGCTAAGTCCAGTTGATATCAGCCATGGCTCTGTTGTCTCACTCACAATTTAGAGCCGAGCAATGTCTACTTTCGCTCCCTCACCACATTTGCCACGACCGAGCACTTGATGCCTCGGGGGTTTCATTGAGTTGCCCACATAACTAACCCAGTGGGACCAACGATGGCGGGACACGAATGGATTGAATATCTTGCCAGCACATGGGCTCAGCGGTACCTCTGCAAAATCGATCCAGTACCATCAGTTCCATACGCATATACCCCAGAAGGAACGCTTATATTCGCCTGGTTCGGGGCTTCTTGTTTTGTATATCGAGCTGGATTCGACTGGATCAAAGAGTTCCCCTAAGTCTTCCCCAATAGCAGCCATCCGAGTTACTATGAGAAAATAAGAAGCATGGAATGTCATGTTGGACCTGAGTGACAGGCGACCTGGCAATTCCAATGGATAGAATTCTCATAAAAATGACAATCCTGTTAATTTTGAAGAAACGATAAAGAACATAAGTGGAGAATTAGAACACACTATATGGGCGGACGGGGATTATCTCGCGATAATTATTGTGTTATTATTAGGCAATCTTGACCGTAGTGATGGAAAGGATATCGTGATCGTAGACTCACGTCACACTTGGAGTTGGCTACCCACAGTTAACACCGAAAAGTCCGATTTTTAAACGGCCGATTACAAAACGACAATTGCGGTATGGATGGTACAAGATGTGATCAAATTTTTAAAATAGCATCGAGGAAAAATGTCATCATCATACTCTCGTCAAAAAAAAATCGATATACATACCCGAAGTATGACCGAAAGCTAGACTCGCTAAACCTTTTTTTGACATCACACTTCCAGCAAATAAAGTTTTTCTGGTATGAAGAACTTTGTACCTCATGGTTGAAATCGAAGAGGAACGTTCTTCGTGTTATATTCCATCGCTTGAGGGGAAGTCTGATGACCCATGGCTGTAAGGCACCAACGTAAACTGCGGGAATTGATCCCATCCATGGCAAGGTGGCGTGCTCTGTCGCGGACACCATGTGAAACGATGGATAAATATGAAAGAAGAGTTATTGTGTGCTGGTTCTCTCTCCGATTCACTCCGAAGTCACGATTCCCGGTGAATTGCTCAAACGTCGCGATGCACCTGCAAACAGTAACTAGCACCAGGCTAACTAGATAGGGCCTCGATCCTGACTTTCGTGGTGCCCGGAGGTTCCATTCTATAATAATGGTGATGATGCTTTTGACTTGCTAACACCTGATGCCGACCAGTTTGGTCCTCCAGGTCCAAGTACCCTTTAAGTATGGCCGGCATCTGCATAGAACAGTCTAATATAACAAGATGTGTATGATGGTATAAATCCAACGCGATTACGTACGGTGACAATGAGCCCATCGGGCACGCACCCCTCTCTCACTCTCCATCACTGATTCTTAACTGCTTTGTCCTTCCTTATGGACGAAGCAATATCCTTCCCCAATCTCCATATAATCAAGGAAGAGAAGGTAATCCATACCCTGAATCGAATCATAATCCCTAAAGTTAAGCATTCGCGCGCTAAGATATGGGCGGCAACGTACAAATTGGGCATGATCCAAAACAGGAATGCAACAAGAAAATCGTTATGCCCCACGGAGCAACCGTTGCAAAAATATTCTTGGCTAGTATATAGAATCGTTTTTGATAGTGTCATAATGGCCCCGGTATACCCCAGAAGAGGGGCCAGGTCCGACCGGGATATATGGGCTTGGTACAAGTAAGTAATCTAAAATGAAATGCATTCAGTCTGTCGATCACGGCATTCATGTATCATTTTGCCCACGTTTGTAAGGATTTCTATCACATTCAAGACCGCTGGTAACTAGTCAGGTGGGAAGTGGCTACTTTTGGGAAAGAAGGCGTACCTGCAGCCCCGGCGAAGCCCTCCCCATCCTCAAACGCTTTTATACCATAAACCTGATGAATGCGATGAGGAATTGGCTAAAGCGAAGAGTGCGATTCCTCACACGGTCCACGCTCCCGTACACGTCGTAGAACTTCCAAATCCAGTGGAGGTCCCCGCCGACCATGGAGCGTGGCCTGCAATTGAAGTTGTGCACATTACTTTAGCGAAATTGTAACATAGTAATCGGAGAACGAACCGCATGAGACAGTATCCGGCATCCCAAAGCATCAATGGGGCAGTAAAGATAAACCAAAGGGATATCCAAGTATAGGTTTTTGGCGCCATGGTCAATAAGCCTCTGGCTGTTGGGTTGACGTGAACTGGGACGAGAAGGTTTTTCTTCAACACGAAGAGCTTTTAACCTTTTTGAAAGAACCTGGAGATCATCCTTGGAACCTTGCGGCGTCGTGCGAAAAGGATGCCCTTTGAAGAAGTTAAAAACTTTTTGATAGCCGCCCCTACGCCGTACAAAGGTTTGAGTTCATGATATGCATAACGGCACTGTGTATCAATATATCACACCCGACGAGTGGTCAAATTTTTGCACAAGGAATAAAGGCCGCAAAATCATCGTGGGTTGCTCGTGGACGATTGGGCCGGCTGCTGGGTTGGTGGTCCGATTGGTACGGGTAGCTCCTTATTATCTCGGACCGGTCAGAACTGACATGATCATATCAGGGTTACCAAAAATCTCATTCAAGGACGTCCATTTCTTCGACATGAACGGTCACATCCATTCAAGTTCCTCATGCATTCCGAACGATCCCAAATGGCGCCCAATTGCACTTACTTTCATGAAATCCTTCCACTGAGGGTAAGGTTAGATGCGTGCAATTAGTGATAACAATTCTTTCCAACAACACGACTTCACGTTGTCAGCCGCAGCCAGCCTCCAGGTAGACTTGTGCCTAAAACGACTTGGCTCCTGATCATACCCTCTTTTAGTCATAACCTTCACAGGCCCGAGATCAACGAGCAGCAGGCGAAACATCCCCAACATGACTTCTCTAACCCAGATTCTAGCAGGTCTTTATCGAGTTGTTCTTCTTCTCGCGTCTTGGGTGGTACAAGGGGTACAGTATTTGGCGTGCCTCCTGGAACCAGCTCAGCCTGCTGCCGAACTACCCCTCGTGACTCTGACTCCTTTCCCTTTTTGCCTTGCAACTGAAGGCGTTCCCGTCACGACAGGGGCCCAATCTGAAGGTACGAACTCTTAGCGTTTTTTATCGCTCAAGTTAATTATGTACCGCAGACCTCATAATTGAGTACCCGCCACTTAACGCTCCAAGAAATCTAGTAACACATCCTCGTTGCAAACTCGAGTTAAATGGAGCTCAACATAATGTAATCCATGTGGAAAAACGTAATGTTCATGGTGTGTCCGATTCATTGAAGGGTGATGAATTTTCGTCGAGCCTGAGTGAAAGGCCAGAACGGCGTGTCAAACTTGGGCCATCACTTGTCAGAAAGGATTCAATTCCGTCACTGCCCACCTCACCCATACAATCAGTATACTATACACCCTCTCTTTTTGATTCGCTGATTTCTGCACCCCTTATGTTACCATGCATAACTCCAGAAGGACCGCCAGGTTTACATGAGCCTGACTCCGAACAACGCTCCGGTGAACGACTTTTGAAGGCCCGCAAATTTGAGGCAGAGATCGGGGATCTCGGAAGACGTCGAGGATTCAAAGGCGCCCCACTATTCATCCAGGCGAACCGTAGAAGTTCTCTCTTCCTTTCACTGCCAAATATAAGTTCCCGAAGTCCGACTTCGAGCACACCGACCAGCCCCAGGCAGCTCACCCCGCGAACGCCATTGTCGGCGGTGACAAATATGATCCGAAGTGTGTCTTCAACGAAGCCTGTGGATCGAGCCAAAGGAAACCCTGAAGACCCTCAAATAATTTTCGACCAAGACCCATTTGCTACTTTTGCGGATACCTTTTTCACCTCTATCGCGTCTTTTAGTAACGTTCCCACTGCAGACCTGGATTACTTCGGCTCATATGACCAACGTGGTAAGTTACACTCTCGGACACTATCACTCAAGCGCAAGTCAAATTTTGAAGATCTTCGTGCTGCTGCGTCACCAACCAAAAGGACCGACGCGAGGACGACCCTTTATGATATGTCGACATCATCTTTGTATCAAAAAGGGAAGCTGTCCAGTAAACTCTTGAGTCAAGAAGTCTGTGCTTCTCCGAAGATTGTGCTTACCGTGCCTAGCGCTCCATCGAGTCCTACAAAAGCGAGTAATGGTGTCGCGGGAAGCATCCCTGATTCAGGGACGAAGGCGAATATTATTTGGGACATGTCTCGCCCCAATTCTACTACCTCTAAGCCTTCTCCGCCTGACCTACTCCCGTTTAATGACTTAATCGGCCTTCATGCTGATGACCGCTCTTCGGGGAGGGATCCCCCTGTGGTCAAGAAAGAGAAAAGAGATATGTTTCCCGACCATGACGGCTCCAAATTCCATACGGATAAGAGAGAATTTGTGACGTGCGTGCCAGGCAGCAGTAATCCCTATACTTCCGCCGTGGGTATCACTGTGTACGGTCCGACTCAGAGGGCAAGCTTCTACCAAAACGATCCTGCCAACGGTGGATTTTCTGTCAAATTACTATGCAAATCTGATGGGGGCAACAAGAGCGGTCACTTGCCAACATTCGAAAAAAATCTGGCAACAAGTAACCTGTATGACTTTGACGTTTACAAGAACGACATGCACCTCCCTCCTGAGATGGTACACGGGAAGTATTGCCCGACTGACGCCTTGTTACCCCCCTCAAGCGTTGAGCTTGCTAATATGGAGACAACCATCTATGATCTATCTATCTATTCTGGGGATATTCAGCTACCATGCAGCACTGCTATAGGACACACGCGGCGACGGGTAACCACAGAACCCTCGGTTTATAGCGCCCAAATAGATCGAAACTGTTCATTCAAGTCTAATCAGAAACCCATAGATGGACCCGACACTTCTCTTCCTCTGCTCATCTCCAAAACGTCTGTTTTCGCCGTGCAACCCATCAACCGCTCCGGTAAGGTTAAAGATCACAAGGAGGCACTCATTTGTTTTCCACCGGCAACACAATTCTCGTCAAGCGAGGAGAAAAGACCTTCGGCCGCCAGCCAGATTTCTCATGTCAGAAATCCTAGCAGAGGTCGCCGTTCCCAAGGGTTAGATGAAATTATTGCCTTGCTAGATGCTTGTGTGTCCCAATCTAGTCAAGGCGTTGTACCGGCTCGGAGGTCCATAGCATTAAGCGATGATCTGTGGGATGAAGGATCACTTTTTGAGTTGTATGCAATATAAAATGGGCGCCAATCTGTGGCTTCCATATCGAAGCTCGTCAAAAAATGGTGTATATATTTCATATCTCGATACTTAGAGCCTCACCAAACCAACCCCAAATCTCTTTTCAAAAAATGACTTGAGTAACGTTATAGTTTGCCGTCGAATTCCGGGCCGTACATAGTTGTAACTTTACCACTACGATCGCCGCTGTCGACATCCCCAGAAATCATGATTCTTCTGATTTTGACCCCGCGGGACCTGCCGCCATTCAAATATTCAAACTCCACTCCCCCTAAGTTCCCTCGCTTAATCACTCACAAGTATAGATACATACACTTTCAAAATCTTCGGCAGCATTGTGAGAGTCGTGACGCATGAGCGCACCTGATTTCATTTCCCTACTGTAGGAACGTGCCTTGAATGCATGGAATTCCTAATCCTAAGTTGTACCTGTCACGGATGTATTAACGGCATTATCGCCACTGCTCGCATTGGACAATGTACTCGAGATTTCTCGTAATTCCTGACCTCTTAGAGGTGAAGGCTAGCCTTACTTCCTACTAAAACGATATTTTTACGTTAATCAATTGTTTGACTATTGAACGCCGGATGAGCTTACCTTCCGATATCTCAGGATAGCGAGGTCATGCGCTCTAAGTTTCGTCGACCCGGATGTCAATCAAACCTGGGAGTCTGATCGTCTCATGCAGAATATGCCACGGGGTACTCGGGCAAGGCATCAGCAAAAAATACTATCGGTCGATCGTCCGAGCATATTCTAGAAAGCTTGAAATTAAAGGAGGTCTCCTTTTTCGTGGGGAGTTGAATGAAGGAAGGTACCTATTTAAGGTCATTGTGGTGGTTCTCATTGCCCGAGAGGATTGATTAGATCCAGACATTCTACCAAATGTGTTCTGTGTTATCGAAAGTGCAAATATAACGTAGCTCTATAAGATGAAAACATACATGTCCTTTCGATAACTATCCTTTGAACTTTGCTTTGGTGCAGTACTCGCCATTATACCTTGATATTTAAGTTGCATTGTCGGTTATTTTGGTTGAGTTACGTGGTCATCATGATCATTGAAATAGCCAAAGCCCCCAAAAACCCTAAAGAAAGATATAGCCCAAATTGTAATACATGATGGAAGATATATGCAAGTGCGTGTATATACTTGCGTGATGTCAAAGTGGTGTGGGAAAAACTGAAAATATTGTAAATAGAAGGCGTAGATGATGAAATATAGACGAATAAACACCTGAAACTTGAAGGAAACCCATGATACCCTACTGTATATGTATAAAGAGATGATGTATGTATGTGCCCAGTGTTCTTTGGTGGGGAACATTGAATTGAGAATGCAGTGGACGCGTCTATAGCGTTGGCGTTTGTTGGGAAGTTTGTCCTTCGTATTGTGGTGATAGTGAGGAGATAGTGCCGATTTGAGGAGTTGAATCACGGCGAACGGCGTGATCCCCTATAATGCCGATTGGAACACCAGGTGATAGAGGTGGTCCAGGACTCCGGGAACCGCCAGGACTTGACTGGCTTCCATTACTGCTATTGCTACTTCGTCTGCGGAGCAATCCAAAGCTCCAACGCCCACGTTTTTTGACTAACCCAGGAGGAACGGGAGGGTTTCCCGTTCGCATTTTAGGGTGGGTGGGAGAATAATTGGGGAGTTCTAGCGGGAAAACAGTGGAAAATTGGGAAAGTGACGGAGGTGTCGTAGCTAGTGACTGAGGCGATGACGAAGAGGAGGATGTTCCTGGGAACGTCGATCCGCTCACGAGGGACGGGAATGAAGGGGAGGACGTTAAGGAATTGGCTTGGTGGGTTTCTGTTGCCGAAGAGCCCACAGGGAATGGGTATTCAAACCGGGTAGAGTTGGTGGCGAATGGTGTTCCAACAATTTGGGAGGAAGGAGAGTGTAATGTGAGATCTGTAAGGTTCATCGGGCCTGGCATCTGTAGTAGTGAGTGTTGGGGCATGGGTTCGAGGGGCTGGCAATTGTCAGAGGATAGCCTGTGGGTGGACATGTGGGAAAGGGGTTTACCTGGTCATTCGGTGGACCGGAAGATGTAGATTCTTGGTCCGCAACAATGACGTTGTTCTCTACATTAGTACCTGCCTCAGCATCATCGTGTGGTAATTGCTCCAATTCGATATTCTCCGATGGATCGATGAGATCCGAAACTGGCATTTTCGGGGAAGGCGGTGTGGTCGACATTATAGAGGTTCAAGCGTGGGACCAGCGATAGCCCGACAGTGGACGAGACGACGGGCTCGCCTCAATTGCTGCCTCGTGTTCATATGGTCATCCGATCATGACGAGGAATTTCTTGTTGTTGGTGGAAACGTCTAGAGACGGGGTTTGCCGTATGGACACGTGCGTTATATTACCTCCGGTGAATGGAGGTGGTGGAGATGGTGGTATGGGTGTGGGGGGACGATATGGATTATATATGGATTGTAGGATGGTCGGGAGTAGATACCATATGTGATTGAGGGCTCTCTCATATAACTAGTTGGTTTCTGTGAGTCAAATCGCGTATGAGGTCAGCGAAGATAGAAAATGGCCAGTGGTAATTCTCAATGCTGTAGGCACATCGAGAACAACCGCTAAACGCACGTTCTTGAATAAAATTAACGTTCATTGAATAGATGATCGTAAGTCATGGATTTTGTAGTCGATTGGGTCTTGAGGAGGCCCCCGTCAGTACTCCATATCGTAAAGTCATAGTCAATTTCGGTTTTTCGAGGGAACAACAGTTGTAAAGGGAATTAGATAGGTAGGCGACCATAAAGGACGATGCGTGATGGTAAAAGGCAAGAGCACCGAAAACTCCAAGTCAAAATGTGAATCATATCATGGTCACACTTTGGGAGGTCATGTGGGTCGATGAGACGCGTTAATCACGTGCCAGACAGGCCGGTTCCCTACCTTCATGTTACATTATATCATTGGTTTGATATGCGGCTCATTATAAAACTGAAACGAGGCTGAGGAATGGCGTTCGTTGACTGTTTGTCGGAGAATCATCATAGTCAGTGTTCGTGGAGGTGATAAGTTTGGAGAATGAAAGGAATAAGTGATTTGGAACGGAAGAGTTCCAGTAGAGATTGGAAGTAGGGCATATTTCTGGGTCCAAGGGTAACAATACGATGCACTGTGATGTTATTAACCCTGTTCATATAGTTTGAAAACAAATGGTGCATAAATGATTCAAAACCAAATCTCGTATCAATCAGGTAAGAGGGCAGATGCATGGAGTACAAGATGACAACATCCTTCAAATTTTAGCCAATGTCCAAGACTACGAAGGTGAGGAAAGGTAATGATCGAGGGCACTCTTACCCTTTACTTCGCGGATACGAAGGATGTCCCGCTTTTCCAATGTTGGGAACTGGTCATACAACATTTCCAGATCGTCTTCATCCCAATCTTTTTCGACAATCTGAAATTCTACTTGGCGCAGCTGTTTCAATGCAGGTTGCGCAAAGTGAGAATTAAGGATGCCCCAGTTACAAACTCCAGAATTTGGAGTTGCACCAGTTACAGAAATTTGTTGTAATGGGTGGGGCTGATCCAGCTTATTGAACAACTTCTGAATTAAAGAGATAGAGCTCTCGGCAACCAATTCAAGCGACTTTAGGCGAGGAAGGTCGCTTAGATGAATGTTTAAGAGGTGAGAGTCTGTGACCGGAAGCAGTTAGTCACCAGCAAATATTCAAGTATTTGGCTCACCAAACACATAACCCATACCAAGTTCAAGATGTTCGAGGGAAGCGCCTGCGAGTCGAAGCAGCCGTTCAGCAAAATTTGGGCGACACCCATCCGATATATGAAGAGTGGTGAGGCCACCGAGGTTTAGAGATGATTTGGGGGCCAAAATCCAATCGAAGAGACAAGAACAATGGGTTGCATCAACATAGAATGCTTTTAGCTCACGGACGGCGAATGCCTGTTTCTCGTTCACCATTTCATCACCCCTATGATAATCTCGACATTCAATGCGTTTCAGATGAAGGAATGTCAAATTTGTCGGATAGGTCAATAAACGCATCAGGGACAATCGTTCCCGAACAGCAAATGCCTGGAGCTCGACATGTTTGATTGTGGACAGTTGAAGGAGATGTGATATGGCGCCTTTCAACGATTCTGTGCAGTTATACCAACGCAAGTTGTTCAGAGAAAAGCGCTCGACGCGGAGAAGCGACATTAAGATACTGGCAAGCACCTCATATGCGTCCCCCTCTTTCTCGTTCTGCAATTGGAGATTTTTCAGCTCAACAGAGTGGATGTATTCCTTGAGATTGGGGGAGCTCGTGAGGATTTGTTGAAGTAAAGAGAATTTGTTTTTTAGCGCGTCATCTAAGGAATGTCGGATTATGAGAGCTGAGGGTGTAAGGTCGAAAGTTATAGTGCGAAGCAGGTGAATTCGACTTTTGTACGTCCACTTCCTGGAAACGATGGTGCAGTTCTTCAACGTAGATATGTCTTCGTGCAGGAAACCTATAACGAGATCGACCAACTCTTGCGGAAAGCTTGTCGCGTACCCGATATCACGATGCCGAGCAAGTACCATGTTCAAAACTGGAGAAAAAGTGGGGAGAAACTTGAAAATTTGTCAGACAAATTTCACGACAGGAATTTATCACATCATGGAGGTGTCGGGTTCCATGTTCCAGCCTCCCTATCCGCGAGGCATTACGTGACAGCTCCAAGTTTGCAGAATAGGGCGATTCGGAGTCAATATCTGATCCGTTAAGAGTCGAGACCGAGTGGCTGTTCGGTTCCCGAGTTGAACTTGTCGGCAATAAGTTCTAGGACGTGCATATTCTGAGTGACTGCTGTGAATTTTATTCCGAATGTGCACTGAGGGAGATTCCAGATTGGGATATGCACATGGATCGAACTTCATTAGATCAAAGTCAGTCAGCACGGGAGGGAAGGTTATGGGAACCCAACTTATTACTATTACAAGTACATGTAATCAAATATATCGCCATTTTGAACTTGGACTCCTTATGGGCTGAAATGTTACTGGTAGCAGTAGTACGCCGCCGTCAGATGACTCTAGGTGGAAAGAAGAGAACGTGTTTGTTGAGGCATCAGACCGAGATCACAAGGCTCATACTCACCACGTGCTACCGTGGTTGAACGTGACACGCGTTCTGAACTTGTTGATATGTTTGGGACTCCGCTGTTATCTTATGCTACTCACAACCCACCACGAATTCTGATCAATGGCAAAGACTAACGGCGGCGCACACTATTTCAAAGGGATTAAAGTCGATCGCGAAGGCAGAAACCCGTATGCTGCCAAGACAGTCTTATACTTACCAGCAAGGTTGACTCATCTGGTCCTTCAGGAAGGTCCACGGCGAGATTCCGGGGTTTCCGGTTGGTTCATCCTGGCCCTCTCGCGTGGAATGCAGCCAGGCAGGAGTCCATGCACCTCTAAGGGCTGGCATTCATGGTAATGCAACGGATGGCGCATACTCCATCGTTTTGTGAGTTTGTTTCGAAAATCGTGTCCCATGGTCACTTACGATATCGTTATGTACAGGTCAGGGGGCTACGAGGACGATGAGGACAATGGGGAGACCATGTAAGTCAATTGCCTTCGCGTCCACTCGCCCTGTACGCTAATAATTAATGCCCACAGTACATATACTGGGCAGGGTTAGTTTCAAACACATCCCATTCTCCTCGACTATTGATAGAGAACCATGTAGGTGGACGAGACACTAAAGGAACTCTGACGCACCAGCTACAAGGGAAGACGGTGAGAAGACACCGTCTGGTCTCCTTAAAAGATCCTTACTCAACGATACATAAGCTCTGGGAAGGTGCTCAAAGTGCAGACCAAGAATGGGTTCTGGGTAATAGGGCCTTGAAGGTACATCTTTTTATTTGTAAAATTCTTTATTCTTATATTGGTTCAGATATCTTGTACGACCAAGAATCCTGTACGAGTGTTACGGGGATTTACTCTTAAATCTCCATATGCACCCACAGAAGGGTTAGTATATAATATATCTCTGTTGCTGGCAATAATTATGAACTCACGTATATTTCTGAACAGATATCGGTACGATGGCCTTTATGTTGTCGACGATGTGAGTTTCTTATTGTAATTTGTCACGGTTTAGGCTGACCATCGATTTTCAGGCTTGGAGAGCTATTGGTAAGACCGGATACCATACCTGTAGGTTTATTTTTAGAGTATGTGGTTTGCTCATATTTCGTTCCGCATACCAACTCAAGCATTAGCGCCTTCCGAACCAACCTCTAATTCCGGGAACCCGACCAAGTACACTGGAGCTTATAAGACAATTTAAACCCAAATTGGAGCCTGACATAGAAGGATTGGCGACACCGGGGGCAGGGCCTTCTACTTCGCGTCCCCTCGCGTCGACTATGCTCCAACCTTGGTCGATCTCGAGTGTGGCAACAGGGGATATTGGTAAATCATTAAACAAACGTCCAATGCCCTCAACACCGAAACACCCTTCCTCTTCAGCGCCACTCATACCGGCGCCATCTTGGCTGAAGGCAACAACAGACGTCGTTCACAAATCATTGAACAAACCCTTAGCCCCTCCCAAATCAAATCCACCTCGTGTGCAAACTCATTTACCACGGCTCAACCCTATCGCCATAGCTCCTTTGAGTGGACTTACACGAGATGAGGACGAATACCACCTAAAAAATGTCTCGAGGAGCTCAAGGCCACCGCTCGCCAGTGTTGATCCTCGCGGAGTTCGTCCAGGTGTCATTACCCCTCTTCCAATGGTTCAAATTCAACGAGGTCTGAAGCGACCACGGGGGGAGCGTGTCGTCAATGACGACGCTTGGGGAGCACCTACAAAACGACTCAACACTGGCCCACAACTAGGATCGACCCCCCAGACCTCACGATATAAAGACATGGTGGCAAAGGGGTCATTTAAAATTTAAGAAACAAAAGATGGAAAATTAGAGATTTCTACTAACTTTATTACTTATTGCCGTTATGAGGAAAATTGTTGTATCTGTGTTGGAATGTATTTTGTAGTCGAGGAATCCATGCTGTACCTGCTAAACAAATAATATACCCCAATATTATTACATAATTTTCGTTGGTAATTTTGGCTCTACTTGTTTCTCACTCGTTTCGATTTACCCAGGATTTACCACAAAGTTCACGCCCTGTCTTGCAATTTCTGAAATTCCACAACTGGATCCCCTGGCGTAATATCTGATAAACCATCCACGCCCTAATGTCGTTCTTCGGCGCAGGGAATACTTCTAATACAGCTTCGACCGCGAACGCATCAGCCGACAAGGATGTTGAAATGGCTGATCCCCCGACGGACTCCATCTCCTCCATAGCGTTTTCCAGTCAAGCAGATTATCTAGCTGTCGGGAGTTGGGATAATAGTGTATGCCACTTGAGCTGGACTTCTGTCGTGATGTGCTCATTCCCACTGACAGGTCCGAATTTACGAAGTGACGGCCTCTGGCCAGTCACAGGGAAAAGCGATGTACCAGCACCAGGGTCCTGTCTTAGGCGTCTGCTGGAATAAGGTATATCCAGACATGCAATTATCAACAACCATGGCTTCATTCTTTGACAGGAGGGGAACAAAATTTTCTCAGGAGGAGCGGACAACGCTGGGAGGATGTTTGATGTCACAACTGGCCAATCAACGCAAGTCGCGCAACACGACGCGCCAATCAAAGCTGTACGATGGGTTGACGCGCCCCAGGCTGGAATTTTGGCAACAGGTAGTTGGGATAAGACAATCAAAGTGTGTAGCTCCGCCTTTGTTCGGGAACTGAACTCATTTCTCACAGTACTGGGATCTGCGCGCGCCAGCACCTGTTGCAACAGTGACACTACCAGAAAGATGTTACACGTTTGACGTGCAATACCCACTCATGGTGGTCGGTACCGCCGAACGCCATGTCCAGATATTCAACCTCACCAACCCAAACACCGCTTACAAGGCTTGTGACTAGCTTTTAATTTCTATCACAACACTAAACTTACTTGTACAGACCATCGCCTCGCCTTTAAAATGGCAAACTCGCGTCATATCATGTTTTACTGCCGCGACTAACAGCGGTTTCGCCGTCGGAAGTGTCGAAGGGAGAGTGGCTATTCAGTGAGCTATTTCTCCTACCTCTGTTGTCATTGGCTCATGTTCTATCCTAGATATGTTGAAGATAAGGATTCTGCGTATGTTTACTATTTTGACGCACTTTACACAAATTAATGAGATATGATTCAGAAATAATTTTTCATTTAAATGTCATCGCCGGGACAATGTTCAAGGCTCAAAAGATCAAGCTCTAGTGTATGCCGTCAACGATATCTCCTTCCACCCTGTGCACGGCACCTTCTCAACTTGCGGTACACATTTCCCGTTCGCTTTAAAACTAACCAAGCTCATTGATTTGATCAGGTTCGGATGGTACAATCCACTTTTGGGACAAGGATGCACGTACGCGCCTGAAGTGTAAGCTCTACTTATACAATACATCATATTTTTTACTCAAATTGGGCTCGCACCTAGCCTTCGATCCCGCCCCAGGTCCTATATCAAGCACCGCGTTCAATCGGAACGGTAGTATATTTGCTTATGCCGTTTCATACGACTGGTCAAAAGGCCACTCTGGCATGACCCCTGGGCACCCGAACAAGCTCATGCTGCACTCGTGTAAGGACGAGGAAGTCAGGAAGCGACCTAGAAAGTGATTCAAAATACTCATGGCGTTCATCCTATTTTGGCTACCGAAGTGTGATGTTATTATATCTCCACATCGGTCTATTTGTCTCTTACTCAGTTCCATGTCTGTAATTCTAGTGGGCCGTGATCAATACACATTCTTCCCACATGTCTTAATTATACCTTCTACCAACCAGTAAGATCCTCAATGTTCAAATATAAAAGGTTCCAGCTGGGTTTTGTGCATTCACGACACACCAAACAATCCGAAATAAGATTTTGTGAGTCCCGACTAGTATCACAGCCAGGACATATGACTAAATGATCGTTAGCTGATAATTGATAGGTATCTTACAATTATTATGTGGACTCACGAAGAACTGAGTCAAAATATTCAAATATTGATAGAAGCTCGATTGAGTTCGGCGCGGATGAAGGATTTAAATTATCTGCTGCAGACTGATCGATCGGGACAGAAACTGGTAACCATTATGCATCTGAACACAAGAACATCATTTTCAATACGCCGACACTGGTTGGCTTCAATCGGATACTGTAAACCCAAATACGAGGCTGCACCTTCCCGTCATCTTTCACTTGCCAGCTTTCCTTCGTCCCGTACCACGAAGATAAGAGAGGATATACAATCAACAATAATAAAGGAGGTGTTCCACAACCACGATGTTCCAGAAAGAAGCGGCAATGGAGTAGATGAACTTGGTTTACTAGTATTTGGATCTGAAGTATTTTGGAAGGACTTATGAACCGTGGCTAAAGGAAAAAGGTTACCGTTTCAGGCCTAAGTCCCATCTGGACTCACACCGGGGAGTACAAGTTTTTAGGTGGGCCGGGGACCTCAGAAAAATCCCAAAATTTGGTCGGAGTTTTAGTCAAATAGAAACCAAAATTTAAATTTGTATTCTTGGTAGAACAGAAATGGTTCTTGATAACTTGAGATTAATTATTGTTATCAAACTGACTGAAAACAATAAGTAAATGCTAGATTTCAGGAATGCTGAAATGTGTGACAATTTCAGGGACAATTACAGTGCCCCCGAAAACAATTATATAATTGATATTTTCAGAGTACCCAAATTCCCGGCATTTTGGTATGTCTGAAACCATGGTCCACTCAAAGTTTCAGGCACACTTAAATCCTGGGAATTCCAGGTGCCCCGAAAACATCAATTATATAATTGTTTTTGGGGGCACTGTAATTGTCCCTGAAATTGTCACACATTTCAGCATTCCTGAAATCTAGCATTTACTTATTGTTTTCAATCGATTTAATAACAATAATTAATCTCAAGTTATCAAGAACCATTTCTGTTCTACCAAGAATACAAATTTAAATTTTGATTTCTGTTTGACTGAAACTCCGACCAAATTTTAGGATTTTTCTGAGGTTTTCGGCCCACCTAGAAACTTGTACTTCCCAGTGTGCGTAGGCCTATCGTTATGCAAGTAGCTGAAATGGGTGCCTATAGTGTTCATTATAAACGGTTTGTGGGTCCATGTTGACCATACTATTTGTTCGAAAATAGCAGCACGACCCCACCACGACCTACACACTCCGAAGTCTGAGTCTAGCTGGCACTGTCATGGAATTCTTCGAGAGCAACACAGCATCTTCCACTTGTAGGGATATTAACAACTGTCGAACACTGCACACTGTTGTAATAAGCTGCCTCGCTACCCTTGTTGCATGTACATGGGTCTCGGTACACCCTAACGTTCCCAGCCCGCACCATGGCAAAATAAGGCTTGCGATCCACCGGATGAAACTCATGGTACTTGCAACGATTGCCCCGGAGGTTATCGTCGCATGGGCTCTAAGGCAAAGGATGGTGGCCCTTCAGCTAGCAAAAGGTGTCAGTTCAGGGTATTTCGCCCTCGATTAAGGACAAAACCTGACACACTTCTGTACAGAGCATACAATGACTATGACACACGGGTTTTTCGTCAGTATGGGTGGATTCGTCACCGCAAAGGGGCAGGTACTACATCCTATTACACCCCATGCCCTTAGAAGCCGTCCCGACATCATAAACGGAATCCACGAAATTTCAGGCGATGAAATTTTAGACAAGAGCAAAGGCGACGAAATAACCAAAGGGCTCGCACTGATACAAACAGCCTGGTTTATAGCTCAATGCATTGCACGCCTATGTCGGGGTCTACCTCTCATAGAATTGGAAGTCATCACTCTCGCTTTTAGTTTTTTAAATCTCGTCGTTCGGGTGATCTGGTGGCATAAACCTCTAGATGTGAGGTTTCCCATCCGGATCGGTCCCGCAATTCAACGATCTCTGCTATCGGATCCTCCGCCCCGCCGGGAGCCATTCGCACCAGATTGGATTAAGGCGATAGAATTTACGTATAATCTGGTGCTCAATAGCGCAGTGGTTATGTTTGGTGGGGAGACGGATGAGGAGGACATCCCGAAAAACGCTGTTCGAGTTCCGACACTATGGGCGGGAAGACTACATCCACGAGACAGAGGACAGGCGGCAGCTTTTGCCATATTTCTAGCGATGAGCTTTGGGGCAATACACTGTATCGCATGGAATAGTTCTTTTCCGACCATGATGGAAAGAGCCTTATGGCGTATCACCTCTGTTACCGTTACAGTTGTTCCGTTTATATTTTTCCTCGACGCTGCCTTCATGCTAAATGTCGACGTTCCGGAGTGGTATCATGATCTGACATGGTGGATTGTCCTCCCCCTTGGAGTTTGCAGTTACGTTGTTGCTCGAGGCGTCTTGATGGTTTTATCATTCGTAGCGCTTCGCTCATTACCTGCAGAAGTATATACGGATATTGATTGGACTAGTTATATCCCGCATATATAACAAGACTGAGATTGTTCAATCACGGTTTTTTTAGTAAACTTGGAAACTAGCATCAACTCAAGGTCCGGGCGAAGTCATGAAAGGCGCTGTCCTAATCTAAATAGTTATGTACCATGATCGGACCTTGCACAAATACGAGCCTCTTAGTTCGTTCCCAACAACTGCCGTGGCCTGGCATTAGAAGCAAAGACGCCGATTGAAATGCACACGACGAGCCCGGTCCCTGTGAAACTACTTCAAAGTCCATAAACCTTAATCTGCAGCCTCCCTCCTCTATTATTTTACTTCTACATCCGGCAAATATCGCGAGTAGTGGCAGGTGATGGCAATCTTAGTTGCTTCGAAGAGATGGCTTGTGTAGGGCGAATTCGTGTAACTACGCGAGAGGAGAGAATGCCGCAGGCGCCTATATATCGCGTTGCTATTCCCAAGCAGCGACTAAGCCTAGTTCCCACATCTAATGTGGGTAGTGGCTGTTTAGTCAAAATACCTTGCCAATCTACGGGTACCTGGGTTTCCTACGAGGCGACAGAAGCCCTGGTTAGGTTTGCACCGTCCGGTGCTTACGGTTACATGTTATGCAGTGGTTGCATTGCTATATCTTCTGACAACTCGGAACTGATACTCATCAAGTGTGCGTCACCTCCGTCCAGGGAGTGCATTCTTTCGTATCTGTGGTTTCTACGGGTCAAGCTTGGCCCAGCTATATGATCCTGGTACGGTTGTGCCCATCGTCAGTTGAAATGTTGGCTTTGGCATTTCTCGATTGACCTACCTGAGCCCCAGCTGGCGCTGAGTGGGGGCCTCTCTTTGGAAAATATAGTCTACCTCCTGCTTGAGCACTAAGTTCATCAATGGTCGTCTTCGAGAAATGCTGTGAGAGGATTAAATCCAACGTGATGTGCGTATGTGTTTGGCTCCTTACCAGGGATCTAAATTGGAGTTTAGCAGCAGCCATAGTAAGTCTTTCTTCTTTATCTTTGCGTTTTTTCTTTGAGGTTTCTGTGATAGCAGCTTCATAGACATCCATGAATCTAGAAATGTCTTGATTTACAGACCCAACTTTAAATATTCTGGAAATGACTCACGCTTGGTGGTCTGTCTCTACTGCCTTACGTGCCTTATCCAACTCCGGTGTGCTGATTTGTGCCTGCCTTAGTACTTTATCGTGTCGAGCGAAATTCGACCACGCCCAGCGCGCCCGATCTCTAGCTTTGTCAAGTTTTGCTTCTGGATTTGGTTTTCGAAGAAATTGAATAACAGGGGCCCAAAACGTTGGGACTTCCTCTCGGGGAGGAGGGCCTGGGTCGGGGATGTCTACTTCGTTCCTAAACATAGGGCTGTTGGAATATGTCCCTTGGATCTAAGTTCAAGCCAAAATATGTGCGCCAGCAGCACAAGGATTGGGAGGGGTGTGTAATCAGAGATTAAGTACAAATTAAAACAACGGGGACTATTTGTGGGTGTATCAATTGTCAGGCGGGGGTTAATCAAACTTTGATAATTATGACTTTATTTTACCTCTGATGTGTGACAACGGTTAAGTACTGTCAACGGAGTACAAAGATATGTACATGCTGATACACGTTACGTTTACGTCCAACGATTTTTGGAAGCAACGTGTCAGATCAACTCAGATCAATCGAGAGAACAATAGTTCCTCAAAACTGTGGGTCCAAGCAGGCCCAATCAAACACAATTTTCTCACGAGGCGCGCTTCAACAAACTAGAAAATGTGGCCTACTACTGACCTTACCCAACGCGTTCACTGCGCCCATTATGGACGAGGTCGTATCTCCCATTATGACGGATGAGCTTCAGGGAGAAACAGAAGCGGAAAAGCCAGACTCAACTGCTATGGCTGAATATCGTTTGTATAGTGCTGAGATCTACTGGCGGGACCACTACTTCTGGTTCAAAGAGCATGGTTATCTTCTCCGTCCAAGGTACCATCCAGAATGGGTCGCTTCGTGGAAAGGCGCAGCAAAAAGCCGACTACATTTTGAGGATGCTCAAGTCGGAATGGTGAATTACCAATTTGGTTTCGCATTTTGCAGAAAACTAAACTCTTGGTTAAAGATGTCAACTGTTGTGATGTCTGCTACTCATTTATCAGATGGGGCGCAAGTAATGTTGAAACGCTTGACGAAGTCTTCCACGAACGAACTGGCAATAGGACGGTTGTTCTCGAGCTCCCCTCACAACTCGCATAAATCCAACCATTGCGTGCCACTCCACGACGTTCTCGTTCACCCAGACGAAGACAGTGTATTTCTCGTTAACCCATTATTGACCGATTGGGATGAGCCCAAATTGGAGACCATTGGAGAGGTGGTCGAATTCTTTAGACAATTATTCGAGGTGGGTTATCCTCCTCTTTATGCAAAAACACATTCGGAGTTCGCTTCTTTAGGGCCTCGAATATATGCATAACCAGGGCGTGGCTCACAAGTCAGTGATCGTGTGCACTATTCTTTTACTCACCAGACTAACTTTGATCACAGCGACGTTAAGTTCGACAATGTAATGGTGGATCCGAGGCCGCTCTATGACGAACCTTTCCACCCCACCGATCCTACGATGAGCCAGGACTATACTCATTATGTCAAACGGTATAGTAGAACCCTCCGTCCCGTCAAATATTATTACATTGATTTTGGGAATGCGTTACAATTCAATCTTGACGACGGGCCTCCTCGCGTACCAATCCGTCCTGGCGGATATGGTGGAGACCGTAGCGTCCCTGAATTCAAATCTTTGACGGAGTGCGATCCTTTCCCCGTTGATGTCTATCGCGCAGGTAATTTGATTCGACATGCATTTATGGGTGTACGTTCTCCAATTCCCGGAATTGTTCTCTAGTACTCAAAAACAGACACAGGCCAGCGAAGTTGGATTTGGTGCCAAACATGGCATGGACTTCATGCAACCCCTGTTACACGACATGTGTCAGGATGATCCAACGAAGAGGCCAACGATGTCCGAGGTCGTGACTCGATTTGCAGAACTGCGGAAAGGCTTGAGTACTTGGAAGCTTCGCTCTCGTCTCATATCGAAAGACGAGTCTACTTTATCCCGGCTCTTTCGTTTCCCGGTACATTGGACATATCAACTACTCGAGTTCAAGAGAAGGACACCTCCAACACTTCGCATCGATGAACATTAAGGCATTATGTTCGTCACTTTTGTTAATTGGCCTGAAAAGTTGTGATACCTATCATAATTGGGGATTGAACATTTTATCTGTGCCGGAGCGCATTGACGTATTTGGATATAAGCCCAATATGCCCGTCACATTCCGAGCGTTACTTCGATTAAATATTTGCGATCTACTCCCGTAAAGTCATCTGACGAACTATTTTCGGCCTCCAGTGCTTGAGTACTGAGTAATGAGCCAGGGGTGATCGTGGGTCCATAGCTCCAAGTGATGTAGTGAATTGTAGTGAATTTTTTGGTTTCCTACTTCCAAGTTCCGACATTATGGCAGATTTAGTATCTCGGGGATTTACCGAGCTAGGGGTGATCGTGGGTCCATGTTTTCCCCACTCACGATTTTTCTCGCCCCCATGATGTGTATAGTAGACTTGAGGGTTGTTTCTTATAAAAATTCCCACATAGGGTTTTCACCTTGAATCGTTTTTTAGTTCATATATGCTTCATCACTTACTATGGAGCAATTCGCAATGACGACAGCCTGTAAAGATATCGACGACTACAGGACATTGTGGGGGATTATTTGGAGCTGTGTTGCTACCCTCCTTGCATGTACTTGGGTGTCAGTCCACCCCAATGTCCCCGACCCAGAACATGGCCTAGTGAAACTCGCATTACATAGGCTTGGGCTTATGTTACTCTCAATAATCGCACCAGAGATTGTCGTGCTTTGGGCTCTTCGGCAAAGAATGGTTGCCCAACAACTCAGGAAAGGTGCGCAAGCCAATCTTGCTAGGTCGGAAACGTTCTAGATTTTAAGGGCTCTTGCTTGCTAGATTACGGCCTTCCCATGGTTCACGGGTTTTTCATGAGCATGGGTGGTTTTGTAAAGGCTCATGGTTACACTCTCAGGCCCATAGCATCGCACGACATTGAACCTGGAGGGACGGTCGATGTGAGTAGCATTTTCGATATCGACGTCGAGGAAATTGTGGATCGTAGCAAGGGCGACGAAATAACGAAAGGTCTTGCCTTGCTCCAGACTGGGTGGTTCGTGATACAGTGCATTGCCCGAGCACATCAACACCTACCATTAACGGAACTAGAAATTGTCACTCTCGCATTTGCCACATTGAACATCGTTATCCGTCTAGTATGGTGGCAGAAACCTCTCGATGTCAGGTATCCAGTGCGAATTGGACCACGGCCCCCCCGAGGTGGCCCTTTACGACAAAGCAAGAAACGAGAACCATTTGCGCCCACACGCCGTAAAGCTGTCGAGTATGCCTTTAACTATTGTGTAAATATCACGGTTAAGGTATTCGAGGGTGAAGAACATAATTCTGAACTCTTACCCAATGCGATAAAAGTTCCGACCTTATGGGCAGGAAGATTGAGCCCTTGGGATCGAGGAATGACAGCTGCCCTCACGGTGTTTCTGGCGATGGGTTTCGGTGCTATCCACTTTGCTGCCTGGAACGTGTTCTTTCCAACTGTAACAGAACAAATGCTCTGGCGGGCCTCATCGATCGCAGTGATCGTAGTTCCATTCATATTCCTGGCGGATGCCATACTTATATTGAGCCTGGGTGGTGTCCCCCCTTGGTATAACATTATCACATTCAACGCTGTGATACCACTCGGAATGTTCACGTACATCGTTGCCCGCATCATCTTGATGGTTTTGCCATTCATGTCTTTGAGGAGCCTTCCCGACACTGCATTCAAAGACGTAGAATGGACCAAGTTCATTCCACACATATCTTGATCTCCAACCCTTATCCAGGCACCCCGTTAGATGAGCAGACCAAAGAGGCTTCGGACAAGAGCGAAGACATAAAAAGAAATAGGAACGAATAACTGGGTCTACCCGCAGGTGAACCCTGGGACGGTGAACGAGTATGTTTACCTGGTAATGCCTGCGCATTTGTATTTGATATAGACGGAAGACTCCGAAGAGGGACTAAGTGGCTATAACGCGATCGTGGGCTTTAATACCAACAATCACCTTCAGGTCTTTTATCCACATCACTTATATTTTGTGATAGAATCACGCCAGCAAAGCGGCCGTTGCGGGCCTTGAGAACGGCGATTATTTAGCAAAGTCGGAGCAACAAGACATTGAGTCAATTTCTTTGGTGGCGAAATAAATTTATAAACAATGTCGCAACTAGTTAGAACCGCCCGAATACAGATACATAATATAATCCTGTTGAATCAGTGTGGGTCCATATATTCTCCTGTTTTCTTAGTGCCGTTTTTCCCGTTACCCGCATTGTCTTCAGAGACGAGTCCACAGACTTTGACAGTTTTGCATAGCCCACAGCATGGGAGTGTCTTCATCCAGGTGCCAAGACATTGATGATTGTAGAACGTTGATCAGCATTATTTGGAGTTGTATCGCAACGCTGGTCGCATGCACTTGGGTATCGGTTCACCCGAATGTCCCATCTCCTCACCATGGAACTACCACCCTCGTTTTACGTCGGATGAGACTTATGCTACTCGCCATAATTGCACCTGAAATCATTGTTTTATGGGCACTCCGCCAAAGAATGGTAGCCCGGGACCTCAGGAAAAGGACGGAAAATTGTTTAATCATTGCAAACTATTGAAATAACTATTTTAATATAGAATTTGATATCCCTGTGGTTTATGGCTTCTTCGTCAGTATGGGTGGAGTCGTTCAGCCCGAAGGCTACAACCTCCACCCCGTTGCATCACATCTACTGGCAGAGGAGGTGGAAATGAAAAAATATGACCGTGGAAATGGTGTCGCTAGCAGACCCCAGACTGTTGTCGGTGGTATCAGGATCCCGGTGGAGTTTCTTGTTCATATTCAGGAGATAATCGATATTGATCATCGTGAGATTCGCGACCGGAGCGAGGGTGACGGAATATCGAAAGGAATTGCCTTTTTACAGACTCTTTGGTTCATGGTACAATGTATCGCACGGGCTCGACAGCACCTACCCCTTACTGAATTCGAAGTCGTCACGCTCGCGTTCGCGTCGCTAAATGTTGTCATTCGCCTTATACGGACGGTGGAACAAACCTATGGATATCGGATATCCTATAAAAGATCGCGCCGCCGAAAGAGGACCTACCAAGGACAGCGCCAGCAGTTGCGGGTGCCTTTACGTGGAATAAATTCTTGAGGAGACCCATAGCCACGTCTGCCGACCCTATTTTGATGTTATTCGAAGGCGAAGTGGAGGACTCGCGCATTCCTGCTACCGCCACCCGGGTCCCTACTCTTTGGGCTGGGAGGTTAAGTAGACGGAAGCGGGCAAGAGCAGCCGCCATTTCTATCGCTCTCGCAATGGGTTTTGGTGGAATACATTTTGCCGCATGGAACCCAACCTTCCCAAGTAATCAAGAAAGAATTCTTTGGCGGGTCGCATCGGCAAACGTGGCGGTCGTTCCATTCATCCTTTTTGTGGGTGCCACCATCGTGTTTAGCCTTGGTGGAGTTCCAGGGTGGTAACACCGCCTTGTTTTCCGCGTGATCATCCCGCTCAACACTCTTGCATATATTATTGCGCGGGTAATATTGATGGTTTTACCATTCACATCCTTAAGATTTCTTCCCCCGGAAGCATATAGAGATGTTAATTGGGTAGGTTTCATTCCTCATGTCCCATGATCCGTACAACGACTAGTACCGTGTAACGCCCTTCAACAACTGTCGGGATTGGGCCTCATCCCCTACACATGAACTAGCCATTAACAGTTCTCCTAGGGCTTCGTTGTTATATCGCGAATTGCGGCAGGGACTTCGTTTGCATTGAGCAGCTGATAGCTACATCTTCTGACGCGTGCCAAGATGTTGATGATTGTCGAACGCTGGCTGGGATAATTTGGAGCTGCATCGCAACGCTGGTTGCTTGCACCTGGGTCTCTGTCCATCCTAATGTCCCTGGTCCAGGCCAAGGCACTGTAGGGCTTGTCCTGCATCGGTTTAAGCTGATGCTTCTCGCTATAGTCGCCCCCGAAATAATCGTCCTTTGGGCGCTGCGACAAAGAATGGTTGCTCGCAAATTAAGTAAAGGTGAGTGTCATGGTTTAATATTAATACATGGTCCTTATCAAGTGCGTGCCCAATAGAGCATAAAATGACCATAGTCCACGGGTTCTTCGTGAGTATGGGAGGATTTGTAAGGCTGCGTGGTGATGCCCTCACCCCAGTCGCATCTCACGATATCGGACAGACCGTCAACGCAAAGACTATCCTCAACGTCAAGGTCGGGGAGATCCAAGACCGTAGCAAAGGCGATGAACTATCAAAGGGCCTCGCTTTCCTTCAGACTAGCTGGTTCATAGTGCAGTGTATAGCGCGTGGGTACCAACGCCTACCTTTAACAGAACTGGAAATTGTGACGCTCGCCTTTGCTGCACTGAACATCGTCATTAGACTTATTTGGTGGAATAAACCTCTCGATGTGAGGTACCCGGTTACGATCACAACGAGCGGTGGGGGAACCAGATCGAATACAAAAATGGGTCCGGACCCCACTGTCACTCCGGCAAAACCACATGAAGAAAAACTCGGCCCCGATGCCATAGATAGATTTGAGCCTGTTGCCTCTCCGAAGCCCACACCTGCCGGAGATCTTGAATCTAGAACAGATATAACTGCACACCATCTTCTCATGCGATCACATAAAGCATTTTTGCGCGCCTGTGATGATTGTGTTGATATTGTTCTGATGATGTTTGAAGGAGAAGAGGATGATGTCTACATTCGAAAATCTGCGACTCGAGTCCCAACTCTCTGGGCCGGAAGACTGGATGGTTGGCAGCGTGCAACGGCGGCGACCATCGGAATCACGTTAGCCATGGCCTTCGGGGCAATTCATTTCGTCGCATGGAACTCTTCATTTCCAACTCAGCCAGAGAAAATCCTTTGGCAAGTTGCTGCAGTTCTGGTGGTGGCCGTCCCCTTTTTATTCTTCTTGGGAGCTGCCACGGTTTTGAGGAAAGGAAAGATAAATAGGCCCTACTACGCCATTATTTTCAATGGAATTCTACCGCTAGGCGTGTTAACGTATGTTATTGCCCGTGTTATTTTGATGGTGTTGCCCTTCATGTCCTTAAGATCTCTCCCAACGGGGGCATTTAAGGACATTGAATGGGTGAAGTTTATTCCACATGTTGGATAAACCTTTATTGAATGGAGTCAGTTTTGTATATACTCATCTGAATGAGTTCTCAAGAGTGCCTTGGTCATATCGCCAGCTTCAATGTTAGATACTCTCCGAAGTATGTACTACAGTTCTATGCGCATAACCAAGTGTCCATAAGTCATCATCCTGGCCAATACGGAAATGCTACAACCTCTCATGCTTGAGTTTTTGGCGAGCCTCCACTCTAATACAAATTGTAAATAAATTGCACGCGTTTGTGACGGTAGAAACCCGACGAACCGTTAGGTAAAGAGCATCTGGTGCGGGATAATGAGGGAGTCCAGCGGCCTTCGCATGTACTTCATTCAAGACTGAATCCGAAAATCGCTAAATTCTAGAGTTACCCCTACGTGTTTTACCGTGTCGCAATCGGGGAACACACTCTGACCTTTGATTGTTTTTGAAACCGTACTGCTTTCCCAGCAACAAGCTTTGTTGTATCATGACTTATTTTCCTGCCCATCGGAGACATCTCCGCCATGGCCCGCTGGAGTCCTTCCAAACAACTTCGGCCCAAGCAACATCAGATACAGCACCAAAAGTAGCACAATACCTACTCACCGTGAATGATGAGATGTCAATCCCTCCTCCATCATTTAAATAGTTCCTGTCCGTACATTGGCCTGCTTGGCAATTTTTAGATAATAAGCATAGTCTGTCCAGCCCCATCGGACTCTATCCTCGGCTTTCGCAAGCATTGAAGCAGGTGTTTGTCTATGCCACCACGGATCAGCTTGAGGAGGATCGCCCGGGTCCGGAATATCTAGACCCTCCCAAAATTCTAGGTTTGGAACAGATTCCGTATTATGGGTACCAGATGTTGACATATTACTAATTAGATATGAGAGGAAAAGAAAGCCAAGTGAACACAGGTACCCGCTGTGCTCGGATCAGTTTTTGGACACAGAAACACAAACCAACTGTAATAAATGACTGAGGAGCGTTGTTTGAATCCGGGGAGCGGTGACGATAAGCAGTTCTGAGAAACAAAAAGGCCTAAATATGGCACTTAAGGAACCGTGTCGAGCCAACGCCACGTTGCACTAGAATTGATTTAGACGCGTTTTAAAGGGAAAATTTGGACCAAGGGTGATTCTTGGTTGTTAATTATGTAGGCCCCAAGAGTGTTCCCGTCAGCCTTTTTCCTGGACGTCGACACTTAGGGTTTGTTGTTGAAAGTTTTGTTGTTGATTTGCACGCGTGAGAAAGTACGTATTCATTTTCGGACATTGATAGGGGGTTGGAAGTCGGGCTCATCCTTCAATATCCATCTCCCTCCCGCAGTCAGCTAGTATGCTGCATCTTTTTTCAATACTTGTATAATACCACACTCAATGGTACCTTTCTCTGCACCCAGTGAAATGCAAGCAACGAGTTGGCATTGTCGAGCCCAGAGTGAAGCAGCCGCACGATCAGTCAAGGTGGACTTTAAACTCCGAAGGCCGTGTTGCCGTTGCATTCCCTTGCATTCTGCGCATGTACAAGCACAGGTATCCGAACAGGCTCTTGGTCGTTGTGGGTCCGTGTGATTCCTGGCTTTATTCCTAATACATTGTTTGTCCTCATCCTCACACAAATGCCTCGTCATCGGCTATGGTTGGAAATTTGACTCCCTGTTCACAAACTATACCATGGCTTCCTCTTGCCAAAACATCAACGACTGTAGGACATTATGGGAGATCATTTGGAGCTGCATTGCCACCCTCATTGCTTGTACCTGGGTGTCTGTTCACCCCAATGTCCCCGATCCAGACCATGGTTCATGGTGGCTTGCTTTCCACAGGCTCAATCTCATGCTACTTTCTATAATCGCACCAGAGATTGTCGTACTTTGGGCACTACGACAAAGAATGGTTGCCAGCCAGCTCAGGAAAGGTGTGTAGACAGGTTCTGCTGGAAAATATATATTGATACATTATGTAAAAAGAATATGGCCTATCAATGGCCCACGGGTTTTTCTTGAGTATGGGTGGGTTTGTGAAGGCCCAAGGTCATATCCTCAAACCCATAGTATCCCATGATGTTTTACCGGGGGGGACTGTCGACGTAGGCAGCATTTTTGATGTTGATGTCGATGAAATAATTGATCACAGCAAGGGAGACGAAATAACGAAAGGGCTTGCGTTACTGCAAACAGTATGGTTTATAATACAATGCATTGCGCGTGCGTCGCAGCATCTACCTCTAACAGAAATAGAGGTCGTCACTCTTGCTTTCGCCGCCTTAAATATTGTCATACGGCTTGTATGGTGGCAAAAACCCCTCGATGTTCGATATCCGGTACGAATTGGGCCAAAAGCACTCAGGGGAGGTGGGGTACAATACCAAAAGCGCGAGCCGTTTGCTCCAACACGTCGCAAAGCGATTGAATACGCATTCAATTATTGCGTGAATATTACGGTCAGAATATTCGAGGGCGAAGAGCACGACACCGAGCTCCCACACAGTGCAATCAAAGTTCCAACTCTGTGGGCAGGAAGGCTGTGTGCATGGGATCGAGGGGTAACGGCTATTCTTGCTGTATTCCTGGCAATGGGATTTGGAGCCATCCACTTTGGTGCTTGGGACATTGTTTTCCCGACAACCACGGAACGCATCCTTTGGCGTGCATCCTCTATTGCCATAGTCACAGTACCGTTTGTATTTATGATGGACGCCACCCTCATTTTGAGCTTAGGAGGTGTACCTCCCTGGTACAACACCCTCACTTTTAGACTTGTCATACCACTTGGGATGCTCACATACATCATCGCCCGCATCCTTTTAATGGTTTTACCGTTCACGTCTTTGAGGGACCTTCCTCCAAACGCGTACAAGGATGTGGATTGGAGCAGTTTTATCCCCCACATATCATGACTACTGCACTGACCTCGATGGGTACGTAAGCCTTCGGATGTTCGATTATCACTGACGGCTCCGGGTCCCCAAGTTGTCCAGCTGCTGGCTATGAGCCTATTAACGTTCCGGGATAGACCTAGAAAGGAGACGACGAAATATAGAAGGCTTGAATACTGGTCACAGATATTTTATATCGTCGCCTTGGCGCCGATCCAGTGTTCTTTCCTGGCGATTGCTGGATATATCTTGTATCTACAATGCCAAAGTTTTTATATCATCTACCCCTTCTTTTCATGTCACCACTAAACGACTCCCCACGAAACCTTTCTAATGAAGACTCTTCGACGTTGGATATCAAATACCCTTGTTGACATTGTGCCATCAGGACTTGCCTTACGTGTGTATTTTGGGGAGATGGGAGTGGTGGGCAATGACCAATGACCATACCTACCTAAGTACGCAACCTTATATAACGTCTACGACTTTAATCGGTCGCATCGAGGGGTGAGCGATGTATGGATCTGGCACATAAGCAGTGTCGCGTGGAAGCTCCAGTGGAGTTTGCCGTGACAAGGGGTCCTATTATTTTAGGCAGGTATGAACCCACACAAGTGATATGTACGATTATTATTATTTGGGATTATACACACAGATCCGAGCCCGGTTGTGTCAGAATGTGCTGGTTACTGTGACGGGTTTTTCTTAGAAATGTCTTATTGCCCAAGTTTTACCCCAGATTCCCA